>JAEQBH010000030.1:0-87139 GCA_016808115.1 Tetrastigma voinierianum | reverse complement strand
TAAACTTGCAAAAAGGGCTGATCCAAGTGATTCGTGGTTACTGCCTCTCCGATATTAAGCCAGCAAAAATACGGAGATGAAAAAGAAGAAAAGTTCACATTTGGAATTCATACCTTTCCTTATGGGGATCTTCCCGATGTATAGAAATGGTTGTCGAATCTCCTCCCATTCAGGAAGGAATTTATTTAGGAAAATATGTTTTTCCTTGTCTAGGACTGGTTTTCCCTTATCAATGACTGATTTTTCCTCATCAAAGATTATTCCTCTGAGAAGTATGGGATTTAGAAGCTAGGAAATTTGAGGATAAATATCCTTCACATATTTCCTTCCTTTATCTATTTATCAATAACGAACTTGCCATATATGGAAGGATGGCCTACTAGGGGACTTAAAATTATGTACGTAGTCAGCCTCAAGTCGCCTTTGAGTAGACACCTTAGCTTTCACATACGGGCTTTCGGATTCTCTTGTCTAAGTAGTACTCCCCGATTTTAATATGGTAGGTGGGCTTGGACCGCTCCACATTGCGGGCCAGGCCAAACAAGCCCTAGGCCCATTGAGTAGTGGGTATAAAGACCATGGTACACAAAATTCTCCCCCTTTTCCCCGACTGGAACTTTATGCTTTTTCAGTTGGGGAAACTACTGTGTTTAAAATCTTAAGTGTGGAAGGATGAAAGGACTGGAAAATTTATGCGTACCTCGAATGCCTCTGAAAGTGAAATGTGTTGGGTCACAAGGCGTGTGGGTAGTGCACATCTCCTAATGTGTCTCGTGGCAATATGATGATCTACAACGACACAATTAATGAGAATCATGGATATTTTAATTCCTATATATATGGGTTAGGTTACTAATGCTACTTCTTTTATCATTTCACAAAGTCTTTCACTTGTTGCAATTTCTTTTATCCTGTGCTTCTGCAAACCATTTTTCTTGAAAGCCATCATCGGAGCCTCCTCAATGTCTTTCAAATTTTCGGTGAGTTTTTACAAACTTCGTTTGCATTGACTCTGACCGGTAAGGCGCCCACCTTCATTCAGGCTCGTGACTGGGCTTATAGACTGTTTATGGGATTGAGTTTGGGGTCATCCCATTAGGTTTGATTATTACTGTGTTATCAAACCTCCAAAGGGGGTTTTCTTTCATCTCTCCCGGGTTTCGATGCCTTCACTCCTTTAAGGTTCTCAAGCTGATCCTTTTATTTTCCTTTTTATTTATTTATTTTTTGTTTGTCTATAGTATGGCGCGAGGTGAGAAAGAGACTTCTACCAATCAGGCCAAGCGTAGGAGGTTAGCCCCCCGAGAATCGCTTACTGCAAGCAGCCTTGTTACTGCTATGTCTGTGGAGGAGTTGAGATTCTTTGCTAAGTCCGACTCCGACATTAGTTTGGAGTTGCGACTGACCATCGTCTCACCGTAGGACGGGGCGTGATAATATCGCCTACTTCACCCGGGAGCGCTTTGTCGCGGTCTTTGCCTTTCCATCTCGTCATTGATGAACCGGGCCCTACGGAACCTCTTTTGCTCATACATCCTAACATCTTTTTAGATTCTGCATGGGTTGCAGGCCGAACTCTCTCTAACAAATGATATCTCACTAAAAGAGAAATTCGCTTTCATTTACACTTTGAAGCTTGGGATTAGCCGCTTAACTATGCTGGGCCCACAAGCCCTCATAATTTGTAATCGGGCTCTTGACTCATGAAGACTGAGGTGCGCTGTCTTAGTGAAAGGGCCATGGTATGAGACGCCAAACTCTCTTGGGCTCCCGTTTAACCTAAACCGGTCCTCAACGTTCCTAGGTTTGTCTAAGCTTGATGAGGCTTGTTTTTTTTTTTTTTTTTTGTGATCGCCCATATTATGATGGGACCCTTTTCTTCGGACTTTGTAGGTAAGCGCAGGCAAGGCCGGCTATTCAGCTGGGTGGAGAAGGCCAGTCTGGAGCGTATCAGACGGCTGCTCAAGATTATCTAGGCTAAGCGCAATCACGAGCTCCTCCTATCTGTGAAGAACTTGCGGGAGTTAGGTGCTAGCCCCTTTCATTACATTGTCCTCACATCCTCTGCCACGCTCTGCTGAGATTATTAAAGGAGAGCACTTTTACTTGCCAACTTTTCAAGTCTATCTCGCAAATTTCTTCGTAGTTTAGTTATGTTCGCCGAGGTCACGAAGGAGCCTTGGTTAAATCTGTTAAGCCCGACCAATTAATTTTGGCCGAGAAATAGATCCACAACTTTGCCCCCGTGCCATGAAGAAGAAGAAGAAAAGAAAGCAAAGAAGGGTATGCACTACGGCTACCGACGTGGGACTAGAGGGCTTTCAGGATCGACGGAACCGACCGCGAGCGAAATAGCGAGAAGGGGAGGATGATATGTTCAAATTTTACTTCTAGGTTCCCTGCATGAATGTGTAAGCGAGCTGCAACCTCTAAGAGGAGACTGCCACCGCTCTAAAGTACTAGGGGTCAAGCGCCCTAAACGGTCTGGTCCAGAGGGAGAGGCTCAGAACAACCTGATTGTTATCACTGTGGATTCTTCGGAACGAGCCTTGGATGCCCTATTGGCTTTGGAGGGTGCCGCCTAGGAGGCTAAGGATGGGATTCCAGACGGGGGGCCTCCCGATAATGATAAAGCTATGGGGGAGGCTCCATTAGAGATAGTCGTTGAGCTGTCGTTCTCGACTAGGCTTGAAAATGCAGGCCCCCATAGGATAAAGGGTCCTAGCAGGTTGGTGCTCAACTCACCAATCATCCCGATGAAGTGGGAGCAGCCCTAGTCGAGTGCGCTTGTCTTAGGTCCTGATATTGCCCAGTTGATCATTGATCATTGGAGCCCCTTCAACCAAACGGATACTTATGTCACTCACATGCATGACCTCTACCCCATCAACCATTGCATAAAAGTGGTGGAGCTTTCAGAAGAGTAACTTTCCTCATATTGGGATGCAAGTCCTACCTACTTGTAGTCGATAACCCGAATGCACAAGCAAACCATGAATTCAACGAGACAAATGAGCTAGTGGTTCGACTTTTTTTTTTTTTAACGCCGAATTTCAGGCCATCATTTTGTTTTAATCCTCCTATTTTGAAAGTTGTCATTGCCATCCGAAATATAGCCCGCTAGCATAGGGAACTTTATCTCCGGATGGACGATGCCAAGTAGTGCTCAATCCACTGTCTCCAAGCACAATTCCCTCGATGACACCCTTGGTAAAGCCAAATCTAAGTCTAGGTACTGGGAGCGGAAGGCTAAGGAGGGCATTGAAAGAGCCATGGGCACGGAGAATGAGAGGGATGAGGCTAAGGAGGAAGCTCAGATTGCTCGGTTAGCTGCCGTCACAGTGGGTGACGCAAGGGCATGGGTAGAGAATGACCTGGCTAGGGTCCGAGACTCTCTAGCCATTGCGGAGGAAGCCAAGAGTAAGGCCAAGGATGAGATCACCGTACCGAAGCTGAATGGAAGTCCCTTTCGGGCCGGAGCTTGGGGTCAAAGATGAAGTGTCCCTTCATCCCAAGCCGCAAAGACAAATAAGTAATGGAGGAGGACTACTAAAAGGCCTTGGAGGTGATCTTCACCCATGACTACGGATGTTGTATGTTAAAACACAACATCTGTGGAAGCTAACCAGAGGCTCTAGATGGCATGCCCGACTCCTCCAACCCACTACCTCCAGAGTTCTTTGAATACCCCAGATGCCCCCTAGTCCCCGCAGTTACTAAGGTGACAACACCTGAGGTGGATCTGACGACGGCCAAGGATCTCGAGGAGAATGCCTCCATTGGGGATTAGAGCTGATTTTGCTATCCTTACTACTTTTTTTTTTTTTTGAAATTTTTGTAAGGGGCCCTGTTTGGCCACCAAGACAAACGTATTTTTATAGTCACTAACGCTTATTGGCGTATTTTAATGAAATATGATTTTTGGTATACTCATGCAACGAATCCCTACTATTTCTCATCCTTTCTACAAACATTAGCTAGGATAGTTAAGTCTATTAGGAGCTAGGAGCTAGTAGGGATCGCGCTTGGGCGAGCAGGCGAGGCAACATTCATGGGCTTTAGCCAACAGGCTTAAGAGCTTCTACTATGCTTAAACATGCGTTAGTGGGCTATGAAACACAAGACTAGCCCTTTGAAAGTGCCAGTGGGCTTAGAGCCACATCTTTCGTCTTTTGAAAGTGCCAAGAGGCTTAGAGCCACATCTCTGGCCTTTTAAAGGTGCCAGCAGGATTAAAGCCACAAGTTTGGTCTTTTGAAAGTGTCGCAGGTCAGGTTTTCACAAGTCTAGTCTTTGAAAGTTCCCGGCAGCTTAGAGCCACAAGTCTAGTCTTTTGAAAGTGCCAAAAGGCTTAGAACCACAAGTCTGGTCTTTTAAAAGTGCCAGAAGGCTTAGAACCATAAGTCTGGTCTTTTGAAAGTGCTAGTAGGCTTAGAGCCACAAGTTTGGTCTTTTGAAAGCAAATGCTTAGGAGCCACAAATCAATAGCACAGCAGCTTGTTACAAGTATAGTCTTTTTGAAAGTGTTAGCATGCTTAGAGCCACACTGGGTTTTGAAAGTACCAATAGGCTTGGGAGTCACATTTGAGCTTTTGAATGTGTCACAGTTTAGAGCCACATTCGGGGGCTTTGAAAGTGCCGAGGCTTAGAGTCACAAGTCCGGGTATTTCAAAGTGTCAGCCACTAGGAGCCATCGACTGAGGAATTTTTGCATGCATTTTAGTAAAATTTCTATGTGTTTTTATAGCTCAACTGCAGGATTCACATTCATATTCACTAATATTGTGCTAATCCCCCATACTATAATGTTTTATAGGACATGACGATATTGGAACAAAAAAGGAAGCTAAATAATAGAAGAAAAGAACCAAAGAGAAGTGTAGTAGAGCTCTGGCATCAAGAGCTGCTACACTCCATTGGTATTAGCTGCCGCAACAAAGATGGAGGCCCCATTGCAAATAACCAAATGAGGCCGGGATTTATAGTATCCTCGAAAGTACGCAAAGGGCGTGAGCGATCGCCTCCTTTTCATACGAGAGCGTTAAAAACTTCAAATTCTCAGCCGTCAGTCCAAGATCCTGCAGGTATAAAATGGTTAAATTTTGAGGCAAAAAAGGAGGGATCTGGAGGCGATTGAAGACAAGAACATACCTGATAGAGAGATTGATGGAGACGGATCTAAAGATACGCGAAGATGACTTCTTCTGTATTTCTTTTCCTAATTCATTTAATGCTGAAAATCTTTCAGTCTGTAATGAAAATCACTATGAACTAACTTTTCTCTCTAGGGTTTTGTCAACCCTAACTGCACCATTATGGATTATTACATTAATTGTAGTTTATTTAATATTGGTATGAATTTGTATGGTTACTTTACTCCTGAATTTAATCACATGATATTATTTGGCCAATTATGGCATGTTAATGCTAGGAGTCTGATATCGAGGGAAGATGACTCATAGAGAAAGCAACACTTGGTCAATCAAGGAATAGAGATATCCAGCTTTCCTAGTGTAGCATTAGGGTTTGCACATTTATGCATCTCGGAGTCAAGGGTCGTGGCGTAGATGCACACACCTTCTACGTGATAAGTGCCTATATCTCGAGAGAAAATATCTTGTAGGCATGATCAACCTACTAACATAAATCATATGAAATATTAAATAATTATGCTATCTAGGTTAAAATCCATCAGGTGGGTAGGCGAAGGCAAAACCCTAGTTTTCTCATCATTACATTAAATCAAAATTTTAATATTAGGCTTCCTTAAAGCAATTAATTTAGTCATAATTCACTATAAGACTGATCCAAATATTTTCTGTGTCACTAAGCCGCATTCAAAGATGCTTCTTCATGGGAACCACACTTGACTAGGCCACTACACTACGTGAACTCGACGCGCATACTTGCGCCAATACGAGTCTTGTACTTTACTAACTTTAAACACTCACTTTCAAATTGGCTGCTTCGCGCCTGGCTGGGGTAGTTTAGCGCCGACACACAACAAAGGCCATAGATTGTACTTGGATCAATTTTGTTTTATTTAGTTCTTTTTACTTATTAATCATTTTTATTATTCTTTGTTTAGTTATTTTGCCTTATTTAATTTGTGTTGGGACTTGGTCTCAACTTCATACTTGTGATTTCAGGAAAACAATTAGTGTGCGTGCAAAGACAAGATCATCGAGAATTACTTCCATTCGATCCTAAACTAGAACGAACATTACATCGATTATGCAGAGAAGCACATGCAAACCAATCTAAAATCATGCAGAATCAAGAGGATGAAGGGACAAGCCAAGAAAGGAATGAACCACAGGTGGATCAGAATGGACAAAATCATAAAGATCAGGCCACAAGATCATTTGTACAGCCTGATAATCCTCATATGCTACTTGAGGAGTTCGCCTTACCACCTATAGTTGTTCAGTCAGCTATACGACGACCGCCCATTCAAGCGAACAAGTTTGAGCTAAAAGGAGTAACTCTGCAAATGCTCCATAATATACAATTTCATGGGTTGCCTAGTGAGAATTCGAATACACATCTGACAACCTTTATTGAAGTTTGTGACACAATCAAGTATAATGGAGTAACAAAAGAATTTCTCAGATTGCATCTATTCCCATTGTCACTTAGTGATCGAGCTAAGCATTGGTTGACTAGCCAACCACCGGATTCCATTACCTCATGGAATGACTTAGTGCGGAAATTTTTGACCAAATTTGGGGGTACTAAAATCGAGCTATACATCATAGATCACACTTCAACCGCACTATAGACTTCTTGGGGAAGATTATTGAGCACTAAAAAGGTCGATTTCGTCAACCACCAACCCACTCGCATTCTTGAAAGTTGAACAACCTAGGTAGTCCCTAGATCTTTGAATGTCTATGCTGACCCCTTCTTACTCGGTATCATGGGTACTCAGACTATACTGTCAAGGTTAGTCAGGCTTTATTCTTGCATGCCTTGGATAGATTCTGTTCTCGTCGGGACAAGCAAGAAGCTAAGTTTAAAAGGATCATGAATTCATGCATTTATTCAAGAAATTTCGTGTTTCTTAAAGCTCAATTGCAGATTCACATTCATATTCACTAATATCACACTTAATCCCATACTATAATGTTTTTAGGACATGTCGATATTGGAATAAAAAAGGAAGCTAAATAATAGAAGAAAGAACCAAAGCAGATAAAGCAACAAAGAAGTGCAAAGAAGGAGCTTAGTACATATTAGGGGTGCTTCGCAAAGAAGCAGTGGGGCCTCCACGCTGCAATGAACATGAATGGCGGATTTGAGAGGCCTCGGGTACGCCGCGACATAGCCTCTTTCATCATGGAAGGAAGAGGTCTCCTTTTCCAAAACGGGAGCACTAAAAGTTCTATTTTTTTTGCCATTGATGGGCTTGGATCCCGAGGTATAAAGAGGAAACAATTTCGAGGCAGAAAGGGGAATTCAGAGGCAGACGGAAGACAAGGAGAGACGGATAGAGAGAGATTGGCATAGACGGATTCCGAGAGATAGCGAAAATGGCTTTTTATGTATTTCTTTTCCCGATTCGTTTGATGCTGAAAATTTTTCAATCTGTAATGAAAATCACTATGAACTAACTTCTTTCTCTCCAGGGTTTTGTCAACCCTAACCGCACCATTATGGATTGATACTTTAATTGTGGTTTATTTAATATTGATGTGAATTTCTATGGTTGCTTTACTCCTGAATTTAATCATTGTGTTATCATTTGCCAATCAGGCACGCTGTTACAGAAGTAACACTTGGTCAATCAAGGAATAGAGATATCCCGCATTCCAAGTGTAGCACTAGGGTTTACACATTCTCGAATCTCTGAGTCAAGGGGTCGAAGCAGATATGCAATACACCCCACTAGTGAGATAGGCAGCTATATCTTAAGAGAGAATAGTTTGTAGGCACGATCAACCCACTCAACATAATCATATGTACTATTAGCCAAACAAAAGTATCTAGGTTAAAATCCATCAGGTGTGGTAGGCGAAGGCAAAACCCTAGTTGTCTCATCATTAACTTAATTCAAAATTTTAATATTAGGCTTTCCTTAAATCAGTTAATTTAGTTATAATACGCTATAAGTCTGGATCCAAATATTGTCTAGGTCGCTAAACTAGTACTCAAATACGCCTTCTCTTTGTGGGAACGACACTTGACTAGTCACTACACTACGTGAACTCGACGCGTATACTTGCGCCGCAAGGGTCCACTTAACACTCCCTTTACACACTCACTTTCAGCTCACAAGGCTTCCTAAAAAGTACAACAAAATATCCAAATAAGCAATAAAGGAACACGACCGAGGTGACAATTATTAGTAGGTGCAAAATAAGGAAATTGGGTAAACACACTGATGTCTCACTTACAGCATATAGGTGACTACTATCAAGAACTGATCCATGATGAAGAAGTTTGCAGGACCAGAGACCGGTGGGTTCTAGTGTCGGTATACCTTAGTGATAGGAGGCTTTCCCCGGAGCAAGAATAGGAGGGCCAATGGGGAGGTGCAATAGTATACACTAGCAGTCGCCCGCCTCTTGACTAGTGTGGACGGGGTGAAGAGAAAGGGACATTATAAAAAAACTTGATATTCGCAGAAACCAAGTACCTACGAAGACTTGGGCAGTAACACCGATACCCCTTTTGAACCTAGAAATAACCAAGAAAGATACATTTTAAAGATTTATAGTCAAGTTTAGATACCTGAGGGCGAACATCTCAAACAAAACAAGTACATCCAAATATTCGAGGCTCATTAGGGAATAGAGGTTTATTGGGGAAAAGGATGTGATACGAAGTGTCCCAATTCAAGACCGACTTAAGGCATCCAAGCATCCAAAAGCAGCCGGTGGAAACAAAGATCACCCTCGTAAATGCTTGGGCACATGCATTTAAAATAATAGCTCGTAGTTTCAAGGAGGTCTATTCCTTCCTTCCCCAACAACTCCATTCTGTGCAGGAGTGTCAACACAAGAAGTCTAATGAAGGATTCCTTTTTGAAGCATGAAGGATTGAAATTGTTCTAAAACATATTATTTTGCATTATCACTTCTCAGATTTTGAACATAAACATGGAATTGAGTATGAATCTTAGCACAAAAGACACGAAAATGAGAAAACAACTAAGAGCAGTTTTTCATTAAATATAACCAAGTGGTTTGTGAATAATCATCAACAAAGGGGACAAAGTATCAAAACCCGATTGGGGACACAACTAGGCACAGACCCCACACATTTGAATGGACTAACTCAAAAGGAGAGCTATCTTGTTTATTGACTCTAGGACTATAACTAAGGTGATAATGTTTTGAAAATTGACAAGAGTCACAATCTAAGGATAGCAGACTCGAAAACTGAGGACATAATTTCTTTAATAATGGAAGTGAAAGATGACCCAACCGGCAATGTGTCTCAAATGGTGTAGTGACTCCAACAAGCAATATGTCTTGGGATTGTAGGATCACATGTTAAACCCCTAGACTCACTCTACCACCGCTTCATCATAAGATCCTGAAAGAGATAAAAATAAGGAAAGAATGAGATAGAACACTTAAGTGCTTGAGTTAACTTGCTAACAAACATCAAATTAAAAGAGAAATTTGGTAAACTCAAGACTGATGTCAAAGGAATAGATGGAATGGGCATAATTGTGCTTGACCCAAGAACACATGAATGTGATCCATCTATCAGAGTAATAGTGGAAGGTGAAGGTTGTGACTAAAAGGTAAAGAAAAGACTAGAGTTACCTATCATGTGATTTGTGGATCTAGAGTTAATGACCCATTCAGAAGATGAAAAAGATATAAGGCATTTATTCGGGTTACCCAACTCAACAATAGCAGTAATCGGACTAGATGGAGATCTCAATGAGTCCTAATACAATTGGAACCTGGGTAATTCTGTCAGAATCAATCGCCACTGGATGCCTTAAAAGAGTAGAATTATACATACCGGAATTTTTTATTTCGATTTTGTCGCTTAAAATCTTGTATCACATGCTCATGCTTATGGCAATAATAAACAACACCTCCGTAACTGCCTCTAGTGTTGTTTATTTTACGCCTCCGACCAATAGTCCGATCCATCAGCACCATCGCCCAGGCAGGTTGGTTGGCAAGACAAGATGACACCAGTGCAGTTAACCCGCTTAAAGGTCCTCCGAGAGATGATATCTTAGGACTGGATAGAATCTAGGCCTTAGCTGAATCATACTCAGTAGGAAGAGCGGCAAGAAATCATAACCCGCCATCCGGCTCGCCGACTCATAAACTCTCACATATGGACTAAAGGGCATAAGCATATTAAGTTCTTCATGTATCCTTGATAGGCCATAAAAATTATGTGAAAATTCGCATCCACAAAAAGCACTAAAACTATCAGATCTAGGAACCAAACAAGGAAACCAAGTCTACCAGAGGCCCTGTCAACGACGAACGACCCCTCGCGCGATGGCCTGTGGTCAAAACAGTACCCCACGAGCCCACAAATGCGGCACATGTGGAACTGCTCAGAAAGCTTGCAACTGTGTGTGAGCTTCACATGCTTGGAAACCAGCCATCGGATTTTGCAGCCTGGCTCATTAGCTGCCGGCGAACCCTCCTATGC
Source organism: Tetrastigma voinierianum (assembly GCA_016808115.1). Taxonomy (NCBI): domain Eukaryota; kingdom Viridiplantae; phylum Streptophyta; class Magnoliopsida; order Vitales; family Vitaceae; genus Tetrastigma; species Tetrastigma voinierianum. Next base: position 76,506 of record JAEQBH010000030.1, on the reverse strand, counting down.
CTAAGAAGTGAGACTCCATGTCTCCTCTAAAGCGTATCAAAGTCACCCCTCCGACCCTTTAGATTTCCAAAAATCCCAAAAATTTACAAAAATTCTCAAACTCGAACCCTACGCTCTGATACCTTGTAGAAACAACCAAGAGAGGATTGAAGGAAATAATTCCTTCTGTTTTTTTTCATTGAATTAACATGTGTATATATAAAGGAGGGATAGTCTATATTTCCTAATCCGTTACAATGCTACATGTTAGGATTCATAACTAGTTACAACTCTATATGTTAAGTTTCCTAACAAAAGACAATAAAACCCCATTTTCTATATTCCTTATAGAGCAAAGTGGTGGTATATTAGCTTGGGATCGAGGTAATTATTATCTCAACTGGCTGGAATCTCTCTCTCTCTCTCTCTCTCTCTCTCTATATATATATATATATATATATATATATATATATATATATGTAGAAATCCATTTATGTAAACCAATTTAAGCCTTAAACATTTTCAACGCTGGAACTTTCCGAAATGTTCGAAATGTTTTCATTGAACGCAAGATTCTAAATCAGACCGAGTCAATCATGTCAGGTTTTTCTTTCTTCCTTTTTTTCTTTTTCTCGTAACCTCATGCTTTTAATTCCTTTAGCACTAACAAAAGAGTTGGTGGCAGGTATGCCGAAAGACCGTGACGCAATAGATGTCAGAATTTTGTTTACGGTTACACCTAGGACACCTGAAGCAAGAGATAGAAAATTTCATAAGAAAGGTCAGACAAGATAATGGAAGACTTTACAAATGCTCCTCATGACTCATGGCATACGCCTTCCAACTCGACTATATATGATATTTGTCAAGAAATTTCACTTATATGAAATTGATATATGAAGTAAACATTTTGCATAGGTATGGCAATTTGGGAATATGCTCACATATGCTACATGGCTCAGACTGAGAGGGACTTGCAAATACGTCAGCGTATCTACAACCGTCTCATTGCTAGCAAAGAAATGGGTTTTTTTTACTCAAATTACAAACATGATGGTGGGTTGGGGAGAAAACTATCTTTCATGCAAGGCCAAGGTAAATTTTGATATGACATCCTCGGTAAAATCCATTTACGCCATGTTACCACATTTTCAAACTATATCCAGCCTTTGGGAGAAATTAGCGTTCGATTCTAACTAGGCTAGGTTAAAGAGGGAGAATTTGAGGGGAAAGCCAGGTTTGGGATCAAATCGCATGGTATCTGTGGGGTATCTGCAGGATAAGGGTAATTTTGTCAAAATAATTTTTGGCGACAAATCGCATGCAAACCGCCACATCGCCTAAAAACACATGTGGGAGGTACCATCGCAATGCTAACACCCTCGTTTGCTCATTTGTGGATTTTTAAGGTAAAGTTATAAGTATATCACCTAAGAAAAACATTGTGGTGTGGTCGTGCTCCAAAAAAGTTTAGGGACCAATTATGATACGGCCAAACATCAATGGTATTTTTTGAATCTTATCCCATTTTCTTTCAAACTATGTTTCCATAAGGCATGAAATTCCAATTAGCACATGATGTTTAGAATTTTCTCCCTCATGCACAAAACAAAATTTTGCCGTATTTTTCAGGAGTAATTCGTGTTGATTGGAAGACTTAAATGATATATGGAGAAAGTTATCTTTATGTAATCTCACAAAAGAGAAGAAGAATGTAAAATTATCGTTATGCTTGGTGACCCGTAAATTTAAGCACCTCTTTGATGAAACTACCAAATTGGTACAAACTCCATGGAGTCTAATGGGGTTAATTCATTCCTCGACAGTGAGTTTATAATCTGAACATCTAATGGCTCATTTTTGGTCCTCTATATTGCTTAAGTTGTATTTGATTCCTAGAAATTATTAAGGAAAGAAAAAATTGATGAAGAAAATAATTTTTTTTACATTTGGTTGTCTAATGAAAATTCTCAAAGAGAACAAATATAAATAAAATTACTTATGTAATTTACTTATTTTTAAATTATTTAATCTTCATATTGATGAGTTAACATAAATAAAATGGGTTTAAAGTAATATATAAACATAATATGTTGGATTTAACTCTAATTTTATTTTTTCTTTCCTTTTACTTTTCCTCACTATTTTCTTTCTCTTCCTTTGCATTTTCCCCTCATATTTTCTCAAACCAAACAACTAGTGTATAAGAATGTGAATTTCCTTCAAATTTCTTTGAAACTTAATAGGGGGAAAGAGACCCAAAGCCTCTTCACCAGCTCTGATCAATTCTCGAAGGAAGATGGAGATTTTCTCAACGTGTGCTTTAGTATTTTGTTTGATTTGATGATACTTTAATACATTTGGACATGAATTCTGTCATATCTTTTAATACAACCATTTAAGCTATGTTACAATATGAGATTTTCTATGAATCAACAAATATTGTGGAGGGAAAGCAAGAAATGATTATGCTTGAGTTTTTCTTGGCAGGACCATCGACTACTCATTTATCGCAGGAAATTGCTGGAGCTTCCCTGAGGACTTTAATGATACATTATCCAAAACTATAGGAATATTTATCCCTTTGTGGGCTCTGCGCACACCACTCAACCGGTTCCATTGTCTTAGGCTGCGCCTAGCATGCCTTCGCAGCAGCGCTCTTCCCCGCTTACTTTGTGTCCTTAATTTCTTTATCTCTTTTATCTACCCATTATTGATAACATGCTCATGGATGCATGGATAATGTTGAATATATTATTTGAATAATATGATTTCTTGTGAAGTTTTGATGATTTTTGGGAAAGTTTTTCAAAACATGGTTCTTTCCATATTCTTGTAATTCTTTTATTTCTTTCCTTAGTTTGATTGTAAAAATGATTGAGAAGGATATAGAAAATCCTCCCATATAAATTTGATTGTATATCCTAAGAAAGAAAATCATATCAATAAAAAAATAATATTACAGTTCGCCAATTTGAGCATGGTATCAAAGTCATCTCAAAACTCTTTTTTTAGCCCCTCGATCCATCTGAAGGTGAAAGCGTTTGTGTCTCACTACCAAGTTCCTAACAACCCCATCAAACGGTTTGACTCAAACTATTCAAGTTCTAGAAAATCTACACGATGTCATATTTCCCATCAGCAAAGCACTTGTAAACACCATTCCATATGTTGAAAATCCATTTCGATTATGACACATGAAATGTGCAACCTAAGTCAAGAATCTAGTTCTCGTAAGGTTTGGAGTCACCATCGATAACGGGTCTAAATCTCATTTTTCGGGAAGAGGATAGTTGTGTCAAATGAATCCAATTCTTGCTGCTCTACTTTCATATTCGTGACTTCCCACCAATCTATTGTCCTAAGAATAAGCATACCACTATAGCAACTTCAATCGTCATAGTGTATCGCTTTCAAGATCTTCATTCGAAGATGATTAAGGAGGTCGTGGAAGCTGAAGAGTTTATGTGTTGACACAATCATCGAGTTCATCAACCTATGCCCTTTCTACCATTCTGTCATCAACCTAGTGGCACTATCACCTTAGTCATGCTCCTACTTCTTTGTTTTGACATCTTGGTCTTCCATCAATTTCTCCTTGTAGTGAGTCCTATTGTTTGAGAAGTATCATCAAGTCTTCCCTAGCTCTCGGGGCATCAATAATGTTAGCAATCAACCTTTTTCCTCGGTTCATTATGATTTTCGGGGGTCTTATACGAAGTTCCTAGTATTTTGAGATTCCAATATTTTGTCACTTTTGTCAGATAGACCACTTTCATATGACTGTTGCACTTATTGAAAGAGATCTAATTTCCATACGCATTTCAAAAGCGATCGTAAATAGTAATACATTTTTGTTTTTTCTATTCAAGTGTTTTAGTTTGATAATGGTCTTGATTATTGTTCATCTATTGTTAATGAGTTTTCAGGTCTCCTATATAATTCATCAAAGATCCTGTGGTTGTTACATCCCACCAAAATGGTAGTTGAGAGAAAAAAACATGCACTCGATCATGTCGCTGTTTCGTTATATTCATAAGAAAAATTCCTTCGTTTTTCGAGTGAAGCTATTTTAAGTGCATGTTATCTTATTAATCGTCTCCTATTAGTCTTTAAATTTAAAACTCCTTATTCTTCCTTTGACCCATTTAAAATTAATAGAGAGTTATTCTTAGTGGATTCCTAGGTTCTTGGATGTGTGTTTGTCTATGTGCACCACCTTGAAATAAATCAGTTCCTCTAATGGTTTGAAATTTGTTTTGTTGGTATTTAGACTCATAAAGTCTATAAATCTTTGCACAATTCTGTGAGTGCCGATGTAACATTCTTTCGACTCTACGCCATATTTCTTACCTCATGGCACCTCTCATGATGAGTCTATTCTCAAGCCTTTGCCCTATACCATCATTACCCCATCAATCATCTTCTCCACCTCCTACCTTGAATGAACTTGATGTTTCACAAGGTGTGGATACCACATCGACAGTGATCCTAATCTCGATACCCTTCCTGTGTGGTTCTCGTGAACCCGCCAGTGAAGTTCCATTATACAATCCCTAGAGATTTGTACAAAGGGACCCCACCTAAACGAGAAGTAAACACATGCAGTACTACAATACCCCATTTATATATAAGAGATCCACAACAGCTTAAATCCACGAACGACCTATCATAATTGTAGGTCATAACCATAACTCACATAATAAGGACTCATAAGAGTACAATACGAATATCAGAGCATTCTAAGAGTATTTGCGAATTTAGAGTTACAAATGAAAATAAATAGGTCCAACAAAACAAAGACAGATAGGTGGAATAGAGTACTCACCGTCATGAATACGGGTGTTGAATCGGCGCGAGGTAGGCCCTCTATGAACCCGCCCGACCGGGAACAGATGAAACAATAAACGGAGAAATAAATCTCGCAGTGACATAATTTATAAGGAAAATAATGTTTTAATTTTTTTAAACATTTCGTCTCTCAAGACCTCACGTCCACTCCTTTGTAAGGTTCCCCGTTTAGCAAACATTTCACAAAACCCAACTTTACCAAAAATCCAACAATATGAAAGTCATGATCAATAATTTAACCGACTTCATTATCATGAACCTTATAACCTGAATTTATTCATCACATAAAAATTTGATGCATAAAACATATAACATCATGTCGTACAATTAATCATGGAAAATACAATAATCATAACTATTGAAACGTGTTATGCCTTACCGTAAACCAATGTACCTACTATAAATCAACTATGTACCATACCATTACACCAACGTATAAAATTGGTTCTATACACCAACGATGTACCATACCATATACACTAACGATGTACCATACCCTATATACCAACGATGTACCACACCATATACACTAACGATGTACCATACCATGTACCCATCCTAAACCTTGGGACATCCCACCTCACGATAACCAACATCGGGAACATTGTGGTAAAATCCACGATGATAAACCGCTTCAGAACCCGACCTCACTCCGCACCGTGGCAAACTCGTAATACCAAACGCCGGTAAAACTCCGACCTCACCTGGCCGTGGAATTAATATACGACCGCCGATAAACCCAACCCCATGACACCGCAGTAAACTCATAATACCAAACCGCCGGTGTCCCACCTCACGGCCGTGGAAATAACATATAACCGTTGGATGTAACCAACCTCACGACACCATGGCAAAACCTAGAATACCAAACCGTCGGGTAAACCCGACCTCACGGCCGTGGAAATAATATATAACCGTTGGATGTAACCAACCTCACGACACTATGGCAATCTCAGTATACTAAACCGTCGGGTAAACCCGACCTCATGGCCGTGGAAATAATATATGTAACCGTTGGATGTAACCAACCTCACGACACCGTGGCAATCCCAGTGCACTATAATATAAATAATGAACCCAATCTCCGGTACAATATGGTACATCACCTTATAACTTCCAACACAATGTCCTCACTCACGTGTACTTTTTCCAACGTCACCGATCTTGCCAAGAATTTATGAATTTACTTTCCACAACTCAATCAACTACATTGAAGATCTTTAGTTCATCAATTCAAGCCGAAATTTGAGAAATACCTCAATGACTATATTCCTTAACCAATTTTTAAACACATATATTTCAAAACTGCTTCATAAAACAATAATTTTTCAAGGAGGTTTAAAACCCCATCCACATACCTCAAAATATCTAAATACCACGAACCCAAAGACAACTTCCAACCGCTAAAATGTTGACAAAATTCACATGAAATGATAACTTATTTTATATGAGACCGATAATCACATTTGTATGCAACCAACCATTTGATCAAACAGTATATATGTAAAATATTTAAACACAATAGATATATCAACATAATACCCCAAATCATTTAAAAACATATAAACCACCACACTATAGACGCCGGGCCTCCCATGCAACGTTTCGCCCGACGTGAGTGCCCCTGTATAGATAAAACACCACTTAGGCTCTAATAACTAATCCAACAACATTAGGATGCCCCAAGGTTTAGAATAACTCTGTTAGGAACTATGAAACCATCAAAATTGACTCCGACAAAGTCCAATTACACAAGCAGCCCTATAGGCCCTAAGTATCAAAATTGAGGCTTTTCACACGGGAGCTAATTTCTCGAAATTGAACCGTCTAATAATTCCTAAAAACATCCAATTTCACTAATCCAACTTCAATTTTGCCCAACTTGACCAATTGGTACTCTATTTCAGTCCAAACTTCTGCACCACCCAAACAACCTAAATGGAAAACTAACCAAACGGGTCCAAAATTTACAAACCACATCGTTTGAAAGCCCAAGAGACCCGTGAACTCATCGCATCGCTACCTTGGTCCAACAAATGGTGGCCGAAAAATCGATCCAACCGCTCTACCGAACTTGTTTCGGTCGTATCTTCAAACGGGTGAGGAACTGCAAAAGGGACCACGGAAATGGAGTTCGGGGTCCAAAATGGTGGAAAGGAGGTATGGGTTATCGAAACGGCCCGAAATGGCCGAAAAATCACGAAAATTCCGGCCAATCTACGTTATCGCCGTCCGGCCAAATCCGGCGCCGTCCGCGCGGCCCGTGAAATTCCACCGGCGTGATCATCCAGAGGTGGCGCACCTCCCAGGCCGGCCCATGTGAACGGTGGATGGCCGGAGTTGCCTCCTTTGGTCCTCTTCTTCCTACCGCAAATGGTCAAACCACTACCGGTGTTCACGCTCGAGAGTTCTTCCTAGGTTTGAGCTCAAGATGAGTGTTTGGGTCTAGGGTTTCCTTTGGCACGCAGTTATGTATATATAGGGCTTAGGTCGCTTTCAGTAAAACACCAAGATGTTTTGACATCGTTTAAAACACCGCTTATTCAACTTACTCAGTATCATAACTTTTATCCAAGCCTGATTGACGTTCAACCCGACACACCCCACCCCTTCCAAAGGCGGGAGCGTAGCCGGCCACCCATCAGAAACTCCCAGTCGCAATTCTAACGACCAGAAACTCCCGTGAAGCCGGTCGCATTGCTTGCTAAAACCTCCCATAAAATTTTCTTTCTAAACTTATGATTTTATAAAATTTCTAAGAAGATAACAGCCGTGATATGTGACATGTCCCAAACTCGTGATACATCCAATTTACACTATATCCAAAATATGGCAACCAAAGATACCAACACATTCTCACAAAACTACTCGGTAAGATACATATGTTCCATTATACATATTCAAAGTATTTTTACATAATATTCTTTACTAATAAAGACTTCAGACAATGTCAGATTAAACCTATTATGCTCCAATGCCTCATGATCCGTACCTGGAAAATAGTTTTTAAATGGAAAATAATGAGCTAAACGAGCTCATGAGTGTATGTTTATAAACGTTTTGCTTTTCCCGAAAACATCTCAAAAAATGTAAAACTCTCTTTACAATTATTTTCCGTAAGCTCTTTCTTGCTTTTCAAGTTTCTAAAACTTTTCTTTGCTTGCTTGCTTTTGTACTTGCTTGCTTTTAAAAGTTTCTAAACTTTTCTTTACTTGCTTGCTTGCTTTGCTTTTCTTTAAAGCTTATAAAACTCTTATTGTTTGCTTGCTTAGAAGTTTATAAACTTCAAATTTCTTTTCGCTGCTTTCTTTATCTGCTTGGAAAAGTTTCTAAAACCTTTCACACAAACCTTTGCTTTAAAAGTTTCTCAAAACTTTTCATAAAAACTGAGCCCGGGCTTAACCGCATTCTTGAAAAATAAAACGGAGCCCTCGGCTCAACCGTTTGCTTTAAAACTCTCCGGAAGCCTGGGCGACCGGGAACCAATGGTTGATTTTTTAAAACTGTATATTATGCTTATAAAACATCAACCACTGGAGGCCTATTTTTGCTTACTGTACCCTAGTGAACACGGAAGCCTGGGCGACCGTGCCGGTGGAAGGACCTGGGTCCGCATCACCTTTTTCCGGTGAATATGGTGGAATTGACCTGGGTCGCCATCACCATAATTTAGTTAGAGCTCATAACCTTATATACTCCCCCGTGACGCGCTACGCCTTAAATGCATGATATGTCCTACGCTTGGTCGACCGTGCAAAACCAAATGCATGTATGAGATCCTAAATACCACTGCACGTATCGAATACCGACCTAGCTTTTCTTGCTTAGAACTAGGAATACCTATTTTCACAAAACATTCTTTCGCTTTCGCTTGCTTCGTCGCTTGCTTACTTTGAAAATGGTTTGCCAATTTAAAACCATTTGCTTGCTTGCTTGAAAATGGTTTAATTATTCAAAACCATTTACTTATTTTCAAAATGGTTTAACCTAAACCATTTGCTTGCTTTATAATTCATCAGTTATTTCTTGAAAATGGTTTGTAATCAAACCATGAAATACCAAAGGTAAATGCTTGTAATAATAATAATAATACACTAGTATTTGGAAAATGAGCTTAGAACACTCACCTCTTTGTTTGCTAAACTTATAATAGCTTCCACAACTTTCCCGCCTTTGCTTTTAGTCACACACTGATGTATTAGGATCACACACGGTCAAGACACAACCAAGCAATTTGCACACTTCAGGCTACAATTAAAATTTTCAAAATATAAAATTTCAATTACTATTCCACAGCATATACTAGATTCTAGACTAAAGGGACTTTCCATATAGTCTAAACACCGAAACATTAAAAATTATGTCCCACCATTCGAATAAAATCCTGAAATTTTAACTAAATCGTCTCGAAAACAAATTCCTTAATTCACTCGACTGTCCGAAAATAGTCACAAAATTTCCTAAAAATTCCTAAACTCAGTCTAAAAATTTTGGGACTGAAATTTATGGCCTCTAAGAATATTCCAAGCCATTATATAGCCTTTAGGCTCGAAATAACACAAGTAGGAAAATTTCCCACCTCTTCAAGTTTGACAAAAAGCCAAGATTTTGGTGTCCACGCGTAGCTCTCGTCGCGTAGAGTAACTTTACCTACTGGTCCGAAAAGTGCGGACCACTAGAATGACGTAGATCTGAGAAAAACTAAAAATTTGGGTTTTTCGCATATTTACCCGACCATCTATGAAATCCTCGTGTTTTGGTACCACGTGTACCCCTCGTCGCGTGAGCACTTCCGTGGTTTATCCCGACGACCTCGACTGCTAGAAACCTCGTGAACTGAGAATTAAGATTTGAAAGATAAAATCAAGCATCACTCCCTACAAGCTCTTCCCCTCTATCCGTCCTCCGCCCCGCTTTCAATTCTCGCTTCATATCTTCTTTCTTTTTTTTTTTTTTTTAATTCTTTATATGGGACCCACATGTCCCCTTATTCCCCTTCTTGGTCCGTTTAAGCCCCGAAACAAATTATTTTGTCCCGGTTTCAATTTTATTTATCCTAATTGAATATTCTTTAAATATTTGCTATTTTTCGGAATTTTCAAAATCTGCTGTGTTTCACTCTAAACCCGTCGCCTAGAATTTCGTAAAATATTCTGACTGTCTCAGAATTTAACGAAACTTTCCAAGGTCACTAGATTTCGCGAGACGAATTTAACGGCGCAATCCGTTTCGTCATCCGAGATCTAGAGAATTTTTGAGACTTCCCTGAAAATTATGGCAATTCATTATTATTATTTTACTATTTAAACTCCATTAATTATACTTTACCCTCCACTTTCCCTTAATTGCAAATTTGTCCTCAAGCATTTAAATATTGGTAAATCCAACTTACAGAAATCTCTTACTATGGCCCATTCTAACTTAATTATTACATATCCTTTTTTTGCTAAATGACAATTGTACTTTGTTTAAGTACCAAATTCGGTTCCAAAATTTATAATTTCCTAATTTCATCTCCAAAAAATACTATAATGTGACACTTCGTACTTGATGAGCTAAAAGTCATCTATTTTAGTCCATTTTTCTGTTTGATTTTCATCTAGAAATGAATAATTATACGTAAATATGAAGAAACTCACCAAATTGTTAGCAGAAGAGAGAAAGAAAGTAGAAAAATACAAAGAATAAGTGGAGGAAAAGTGCAATGAATTTACAGAGCGTAAACGAAACAACTGGCTGATTCCTTGATGCAGTTTTGGGGTGTGCACAATAGATTCCGAAGCGCCACACCAAGAGAATTGAAGGAATTTTGATGCGTCACATGCTAGTACCGATATGTACCAAGGGTAAACCGTGAGAATCACGTCAAGACAAAGATTCTCGAGGTCGCGACAAGAGTTGATGTCGGACTAGGATAAGAGGTCGCGACAAATGGCACCTTTAAGCTAAGTGAGAGGCTTGACTGATGAAGCCGTTTGAACTGAAGCCGATGTCGCGGCGTACACCTCAAGTCAGCGACACGAAAAACAAACGAGGAGCCTCAAAGATATAAGTTGATGTCGCTGACAAGAGAATGATGTCGCAACATCGTGACTCGCTGAGTTGAAGGTTAATTTTGGAGCCTATGTCGCGACAAGAGACCGAAGTCGCTACATCGTGAACCAAATCCGCTTAAACCTCGCAGAGTTATAAAATGATGTCGCTGGCCAAGTACTAATGTCGCGACACCAAGAACAATCAAGAAGCGGCGTAACTTGATGCCGAGGTCGTGACATCAAGAGGACATCAACTGAAAGCTTCAAACTACGGTGTTGATGTCGCTGGCGCATCGGGTCACGACATCGTAAGACATCGCCTGAAGACTCCAGAAGACTTAGCTGATGTCGCGACATCATCATGATGTCGCGACATGGATGAAGTCGCGACAAGGAAGTTGAGGTCGCGACTTGAACAGTGAATTGGGCCAAACCATTTTGAAACCCACAGCAAAGTTAAGTACTGATTAGCCTAACCGAAACCCTAGAATACTTGCAGTATCCAAATTTCATTAAAGTAGCTTCTCATACATGCATTTAGAGGTTCGGATATACCAAGGCTCATTTTCTTTATTTTCTTTTCTTTCTTTTCTCTTTTCTTTTCTTATTTTTTATTTCCGTCATTTTAGAGCAGGCTATGTTCATATTTTTATTTTCGCTTGTATTTTCTGGATCCGATGTTATCGCTTGAGCTAAGCCAATGCGTAATCCAAATTCTTTCTCAAATTACCACCGGAATGTTTCAGTTCGCACAAATTCTGAATTCGATTATTTCGCCTAAATCGCAGCTATTCTATGATCGAGGAATGTCAGATCGTGTAATTCAAGAATTGAGGAATCCAGTCACTTCCATTAAGTGAACGTTATAGTCAGAATTTATCTTTCCGTAGTCGCTTCCAAATAGCCTTGTTAATTTCAAGTAATGAATTTACTGCTTCGGGGTTTATTGTCTCGATCCGAATACCGCTCTTATACCCGTTAAGATTTACGCTATTGCTCGATTTCAAGGAGGTCCTCGAGTGACACAGGAAGACATTCCCAGAGTAATGTACATTTCTTCGAAGGTATACTAACTCCGTTATTAGCATCTTTGAGCTTTGTAAGTTCACTTAGATAAATCCTCTTCTCACTTGGAATCAAGAACGAGTTGAATGAGTTATCTATTTAAACAAGCAAAGAGTTCACCTCAATTCGGATAGTGAGGCCAATCCCGTGTTAGCCGAGATCTAATCAAGGGTGCTGGGTGATCTATTCTAATTTCGAGGAGGAGCAACTGAAGGTATCCTTGTCAATCGATAACTCGGGAGCTAAGGCTTACAAATTCATAAAATGGGTATGAAGTACCGCAAAAGAAAAAAATACCTGCACTAGGAAGTCCCTATTAAAAAAGTAGTTATCTAATTCGTATTCTCAGAGAATCAGTCAGAAATTAGATAATGAAATGTGGGAGTGTGGAGAGATCCAAACGCATCTACAACGCCTTGGACAGATTTTGAAACTTGAGATAATCAAGAAATCTTATCAGATTAACTACAGAATCGATATAGTTCACTATAACTGCTTTCTATTGATGTGTCTTCAGATAATTATTCAAGATTCATTTTTTTATTAGAAATTCATTATTCTTTATTCTTTATATTCCAAGCTTAGTTGATTGTTCATTTATTTTCCTTATTAGTATAATTCTTCCAAATTCTTAAGCCGGGATTCCACTATCATTTTATGGTCCAAATAGTACAGCCTGGTGCAATGTAGGTAGTTGATTTAAAATTTCGAGATCTCTCGGTGGATCGATATCTCGACTTAAATCCATTTTATTACTTGTCGACCAGGCACTTGCGTAATATCAAACCAAAAACCAAACTTTTGAAAATGATTGGCTCTAGGAGATATTTGGTTTATATAGTATAATGTCAATAAGTTTTTGGCGCCGTTGTCGGGGATTAGACAATAGTTCCTTGGTGATAGTGTCATAAATTTGTATGTGTTCTTTGGTCTATCAACAAGTTTTTGGCGCCGTTGCCGGGGATTAAACAATAGTTCCTTGGTGATAGTGTCATAAATTTGTATGTGTTCTTGCTATTCATCAACAAGTTTTTGAGCGCCATGCCGTGGATTAGAGACAATAGTTCCTCGTGATAAGTAGTCATAAATTTGTATGTGTTTCGGTCTATCAACAAGTTTTATGGCGTCACAAGTGTCGGGATCGATAGAATTTAATAAATCAATATTCAGATGAAAGAAGGAAATACTAATTTGACGTTTTTAAAAAAGAAAAAGAACAAAAATAGCGCTTCGCTGATCTCGTGAAGACCGACCTTTAACAACAACCCATATTGAAAATGTTTGCTGACAGCTAACTTACTGGGACTGAAAGTGTACTTTGATTTCGTGAAGACAAACTATACAATATGACAAATAAAGGATTAGACGGTGTAGCCAACCAGAATGTGCAGCAAAAGACCTCAAGGAGCATGACACTATGGAGAATTTATGGAATTCATTCATCCACAATAAATATTTAGCAATAGAACAGCCAAGAATCAATGCTAATGATTTTGTGCTCGAATCCAAAGATCGACATAACCATGGTCCAAATTGCAACCACTATTTGTCATTCCAATCGAAACCTAATGAACACTTGGGGCGATTTCAGAGTAGCAAATTCAATTAAATTGAATGGTGTGGAGCTGTAGTTATTCAATTGGGTAGTTATTCCCATTCTCTTTACGAGATATGGTTGCAACATGGTTTAACTCCCTACCATATGAATCTGTTAACACATGGAAGGAGCTAATGAGAGCTTATTTCAGCAAATTCTTTACCCCATCACTTCCCTCTGAACAAAGAAGGGAAATTACTAAATCCAAACATGGGGAAAGTGAGAACATGTGGCGTCGATAGGAAAGATTCAATAATACAACATTAGCTCATTTGAATTTCAGGAGAAACGGGCAAGAGTCAAGAGATAAAAAGGAATGTGGGACGGACAAATTGTCGCCTAGAGGCCAAGTCGGATGCATTGATACATTGGTTGAATGAAAGGTCCAACTAAAAGCTAAAAACGAAGGCAGAAGTTAGGAGAATGAAGATTGCATGTAAAGAAGAATCTCTAAAATCACATTCAGATAGTCGATATAACATGACCGGAATAAAAAGGGAGCCCTCATCTCTTCTATCTTTATTTAATTACTTGAGTTGAAATAATTGTTAGGATTTTATATTTGAAGTAGCATGATTGCAAGTTTGGGGAATTTATTTTTATCTGCATGAAATGCTTAACTATTGAATATAAGAAATAATAGAAATTGTCAATTTCGTATGATAAAATAAATCGAGTTGTGGTTGTTTTGAGTGACATTGAAACAACCTGTGATATTGTCGTAAGTTGATTGTTTATTGTTTTGAGACATAACACGGGTTCAGAGGGTTGACCAAGGATGTGAGAGAACAGAATAATAAGTGGAAAAGAAAGCCAAATTGATGAAATTTAGTCATAACCGAAATAAAGAACATTCTCTGTCATAACTTAGAAACCCGATAACGTAACTTCCAGTAGCTAATGTATAGACTTTATTGCCCATTAGTTAATGTATTAACTTCAACAGGCAATGTCAAAACATTAAACCCAATGTCTAGTTTCATTCAAGGTCCATGGAACTACACTTCACCCCAAATTTTTTTCAATTTATGCGATAATAAATAGTAATAAATACAGAAACAGAAATCCATCTCTTGATCTAATCAGTTTGTGGAATATTCTCAGTTTTCAAAGAGCATAATCGGAGGAGAATTAAGAGATTCAAGAAGAACGATCCAAATTCTCCAGAAAAAGCCAAAATCTGGGTTGAAAATATAAGAAGGGACATAAATCGATGAATCTCATTTAATCCTCCCATAGAAAATTGAAGGAAATTATAAATGACTTTATTCTTCCCAAGAGACACAGCTCACTATAAAAAGGATGGGAGAACAAGGAATTAGAAACAAGCAGAAAGAATGAAGGAAAGGGAGAATGAGAGTGAAGGAAGAGTCCAAGGGATGAATTCGCTGTTTTATGGAATGAAAGGAGTCGGAAAACAAACCAATTCCACTAAGTGTTCCATAAAACGTTGTTTCACCCAGAAAGCTGTTGATGGGAAGGGAATATGGATTAGTTAGAATCCATCAACCAAGAAGCTCCAAAGAAAAAGGTAGAAGCAGCCCCAATTTGTTGCACGACCTTGTTAATGGCCGAATCGCTCATTCGGAGCTCAAGGTCTGGAGAACCAAATTTTGAAGCGGGGGATGCAAACTTCTGGAGAAAAGATAGGATTTTAGAGCAGGATGAACTTAGTGAAAAATGTTTGTAATTGAAACAGTTCGAACAATATTGAAGTCCTTTTGATATTTGAATAAAATTCCTGTTGACTTACAAATTGGTTAATCATGATGTTTGAATTTTGTTTCTGTGCTAGTTTATTTTCTGTTTAGGAATCGAATTAATAATTATGTTCTGTTCGAATTGTTCGGAAAGATTAGAATCATGAATAAAGAAACTGGAATTAGGAATATATACTGTTCTGTTTAGATTCAGTGTAGTTACAAAAATTGAGAAATGGGTTGGTGCTGATGGAACAAAATGCTTGAGTAAATTAATGTCATTAGACAAAGGAATAAACACAGTCTGAAAGAAGCACACCTCTTGGCCAACAACATTCAAACTTTTCTCGAAATTAGGAAAATTTTCTGGGAATTCAAAATTATAATCCATAGTCCTAGAACTTGTTTGAATATTGATTAAGTATGAAATCCTTAGTTGAAACAACCGACAAGAAACGATATTGTGCCATTCTCGAACAGCTTTGAGCTTTTCCGACCAATTAATATGTATATGCTTGGCTGTACACCTTAGTCCCTGAATTTGAGCCAAGATATTCCATGTTTTCGAATAATCCAGTGCAAAGCCCAAGCCATCCTTTATCACTAATCTTCCAGTAAAGAACCTATGATGACTCAAGAACTCAAAAAGGAGAGGAAAGAGATAAAGTTTGGGGGAGTTTAATTTGGGAAAAGCTAAAGAGATGTACAGAAGAGGTGAAGGAAGAAAGATCTAAGACAGAAAAATACAAAAGGAAAGAAAGCTAAAAAGAATAGTTTTTGTCTTGTGGCCTAACTCTCTTGAACAATTAAGTTCTTAGGGGCAAGCTCAACACCTAGTACCCTAATACCATCTGGTATGGGAGCTACTAACCCAAAGTTTGCTAAGAGTGTTAGAAAGCCTAAAAAGACAAAAACAAAGCACAATTCTTGAAGGGTGATTAGAGAAAAAAATTTCCCAAGTTAGAATTACAAAAGAGAATTGGGAGCATACAGCTTTGAAAAGAAAAATTATATAGTATCCCAAACATGAAGTCTGGGAGCCTGGGGAATTACAAGGAGGAAATAGCACCGAGGAGAAAGAAAAGAGTTTTTGGGTAATCTCAGCCTAAAAATTCCATTCATCCTACCCTTTACCCAAGCCTAACATTACAGCCCAAAAGACTCCGATTGATTTTGAAGGTTGGAATCATCTACATTAGTGGCGATCAATATGAAAAACCAGCATATGGGACTTTAATAAACAGTTTGAGAAAACCTTCCAGGAGATTGACTAAATCTAATACAAAATTAAAAAGGATTGCTGACCCGCACACACACACAAACAAGACTTGAATAATGAACTGTTTACATACATTAGTTAATCAGGTGATTTTGTAATAGAAGTATACCATACTCTATTCCTGCATTTTAAACTGAATTCTGAAATAATAGTGATATTTTTAATTCCAGAATCGAAAATGTCCTTTTAAGTTTAAATTGAATAAATACTTGTAAAACAAAAACAGAAAATGTCCTTTGTTTGAGGACAAACAAATCTTTCTTTTTCTTTGCTTGGAGGACAAGCAAATTAAGCCTGGGGAGTTTGACGGTTTAAAAGTCATCTATTTTAAATTCATTTTTCCGTTTGATTTTCATCTAGAAATGAATAATTAATATACAGAAATAAGGAAGAAACTCACCAAATTGTTATTAGTGTGAAGAGAGAAAAGAAAGTAGAAAAATGGCAAGCACAAGTGGGAGGAAAAGTGCAACAATGGCGTGAGCGTAAAACGAAAACAATCGCTGATTCCTCGACGCAGCGCTGGCTCAGACAATGATTCCGAGAGGTCGCGACACCAAGAGAATTGAAGGAATTTGATGCAGGTCGCATAAGAAGTAACCAGATAAGCAAATCAAGGGCAACCGTGAGCTAAGAGGTCCACGCCGACAAAGATTCCGAGGTCGCGACAAGAGTCGGGAGGTCGCGGACTCGGGATAAGAGGTCGCACAACGGCACCTTGCCATGAGAGGTTTGACCGATGAAGCCATTGAACTGCCGATGTCGATTTAAGACCGAAGTCGGCTAATTCCGAAACAACGAGGAGCCTCAAAAGATATAAGTTGATGTCATGGTCAAGAGAATGATGTCGCAACACTATCCAGCTGAAGGTTATACCTGAGCCTATGTCGCGACAAGAGACCGAGGTCGCGACATCGAACCAACCGCTTAAACCTCTCAGAGTTCATGGAAATGATGTCGCGACAAGCAATTACCGTCGCGACACCAAGAACAACCGGGTCGGGGCAGCGTGAACTCATACGAGGTCGTGACATCAAGAGTGACATCAACCGGAAGCTTCAAAATTCATGAAGTGATGTCGCGAAAGAGATCGGGGTCACGACATCGCCTGAAGACCGCAAGACCTTAAGTTGATGTCGCGATATCATCATGATGTCATATTAATGGAAGAAGTCGCGACAAGAAAGATGAAGTCGCGACTGAATGTGCTGAATCAAACCATTTTTAAACCTACAAACAGCTGCTAGGATTAGGCCCAATCAAAACCCTATAAATACGCAGCCTATCCAAATTTACGCGAAGCTACGGCCAGCGCATTTCCAGAGGTCCTGATAAATAAGGCTCATTTTCTTTATTTTCTTTTCTTTCTTTTCTTTTCTTTCTTTTTCTTATTTTTTTTTATTTCCTTCATTTTATGCATTATGTTCCTACATTTTATTTTCGTTGTATTTTCCGGGATCCGATGTTAATGCTTGAGCCTAAGCCGAATGCACTCAATTTTTCAAATTACTACCCGGAATGTTTGAAGTTCGCATAAATTTCGGAATTTACTATTTCAGTTCAAATCTGTGCTTATTCTTATGATCGAGGAATGTCAGACGTGTAATTCGTAAGAATTGGCGAATCCAGCCCATTAAGTGAACGTTATAGTCGAATTTATCTCTTTCCCGTAGTCGCTTCCAAGCAGCCTTGTTAATTTCGCTTAATGAATTTACTCGTTTGGGTTTATTGCCTTTGACTGGCCATCGCCTTCTTATACCCGTTAAGATTTGCGCTACTGCTCGATTTCAAGGAGGTCCTCGAGTGACACAGGAAGACATTCTCGAGAGTAATGTACATTTCTTCGAAGGTATACTAACCTCGCTATTAGGGATCTTTTTTTGAGCTTTGTAAGTTCACTTAGATAAATCCTCTTCTCACTCTGAAATCACACCAGTCGAATGAGTTATTTATTTAAACAAGCAAAGAGTCACCTCAATCTGATAGTGAGGCCAACTCCGTGTTAGCCGAGATCTAATCAAGGAAAGGGGTGATCTATTCTAATTTCGAGAGTGATGAACAACTGAAGTTGCATATCCTGCTGACCGATAATCGGGAGTTAAGGTTTACACCATAAACGGGTATGGGCAATCGCAAAAGAAAAAATACCTGCACTAGGGAAGTCCCTGTTAAAAGTAGTTATCTAATTCCTCAGATTCGAGAATCAGTCGAAATTAGATAATGAAATGTGGAGTGTGGAGAGATCCAACCGCACTACAACGCCGTGGATTGTGATTTTGAAACTTGAGATAATCAAGAAATCTTATCAGGATTAACTACAGGAATCGATAGTTCACTATAACTGTTTCTATTGATGTGTCTTCTGAGGATAACTATTAAGTATTCATTTCTTTTATTAGAAATTCATTATTCTTTATTCTTTATATTCCGCTTTAGTTGATTGCCTTTATTTTCCTCGTATTAGTATAATTTTCCGCACCCTTAAGTCGGATTCCACTATCATTTTATGGTCTAAATAGTATGAAGCTCGAGTAGTCGTGGTAGTTGATTTAAAATTTTGAGATCTCCAGGATCGGGAGCATTCGACTTAAATCCATTTTATTACTTGTCGAATTGCACTTGGTAATATCGACCAAAACCAAACTTTGAAAATGATTATTCTGTGAGATATTTGGTTTATAGTATAATGTCAATAAGTTTTTAAGTGCCGCTGTCGGGATTAGACAATAGTTCCTCGTGATAGTGTCATAAATTTGTATGTGTTCTTTGGTCTATCAACAAGTTTTTGGCGCCATGTCGGATTAAACAATAGTTCCTCGTGATAGTGTCATAAATTTTGTATGTGTTCTTCGTCTATCAACAGTTTTTTGGCGCCGTTGTCGGATTATCAATAGTTCCTCGTGATACTTGTCATAAATTTGTATGTGTTCTTCGTCTATCAATGCACTTTATACACCTATAGTATCATGTATCGTACATTCTCTCGACGGGGTGTTACAAAATCCTCCCTCCTTAGGAACATTTCGTCCTCAAAATGAATAAATTAAACTCCAAAAGAAAGGAAACGAAAATACCTCATTCGGAAAATAAGTGAGGGTACTGACGGCGCATCTGAGCCTCTGGCTCCCAAGTAACTGCCTCCCTCTCATGATTCTTCCATAAGACTTTAACTAATGGAATCACTTTGCTTCAACACCTCGTTCTTTACGATCTACACCGCACAAGTATCTCCTCATAAGTCAAATTTTAATCAGACCGGGTTGCTCTCTCAATACATGTGAAGGATCTCGTGATATATTTCTCAACATCGATACATGAATGTATCATGAATCCTTGATAACTTTGGGGTAACTTCAACTTGTAAGCTACCTGGCCCTACTTTGCTCATATCTCATAAGGTCCTATATATCTCTGACTAGCTTCCCTCAAGCTCCCATAAATCTCAACACACCTTCCAAGGTGAAATCTTCAAAAAGACTCGTCACCTAACTCGAATTGTAAGTCTTTCAATGACTGGTCCGCGATAACTTTTCTCTGCCTATCTCTTGCTATCTTCAAGTTATCACGTAACAACTTCACTTTCTCCTAAGTGATTCGTACTAGTTCAAGACTTACTAGTCTTCTTTCACCAACCTCTATCCTAAAGACACCGGAGTCCCATATTTCTGCCATACAAGGTCTCAATGGAGCCATTTCTATACTCCTGATTGAGTTAGTCAGGCTGTTGTAGGCAAACCCACAAGGCTGCTGAGTATCCCAACTTCCTTTTGAATTCCATCAATAAGCTCAAGATATCCTCTAACTGGCCTCGAATAGTCCTCTTTGATCGACCATCCGTTCGAGGGGATGAATGTCGGGTGGTTTAAATGTACAGTACCTAACGCTGCTTGCAACTTTTGGTACAAAAACCCGATGTGAAACCCGGGCCCTGATCTGTAAACCATCGAAACTGAACCCCAAGGAAGTCTCACTATCTCATCTACATATAACTTGGCCAACTTTCCAATGAATCCTCAACATTAATTGGTAAAAATGGGCAGATTTCATCAATAGATCAACTATTACCCATATCGCATCATGTTGCCTCTGAGTCCGTGGAAGACCCGCTTTCACAAAAATCCATAATATTCTCCCATTTCCACACCGGAATAGGAGTAATCAGATTCTCCCGTGGCCTTCGATGCTCGCCTTCAATTGACAAAAAAGTTAGGCACCTAGAAACGAAACTTGCAATCTCTCTTTCTTCATCCCATTCCACCCGCACTTTCTTTCAAAGTTCAGACATCTTAGTACTACCCGATGCATAGCGCATAATGCCATGAATGTGCTTCTTCCATAATTTCTCTCTTCAGTTCGCCATACTCCGGCACACACATTCTCTGTCCTTTCACTATCATGCCATTATCTCTAATCTGAAACTCTGCTTGCTTTCCCTTTTCTATCTCTTCTTTAAGCTTAATCATCTGTGGATCCTGTGACGCCCGCTAGAATCAACCACAAGGGAGCTAGTTTAACATGAAATGTGGCTAATAAGGCTCCTGAATCCTCAACCTCCAATATCACCCCTAAAGCTCTTAGATCCACCAATAGTGGAAGATAACCTGATCTCATGTGAGACAAAGAACTCTCTGGTCGCCTACTCAAGGCATCTGCTACGACATTAGCTTTTCCTGAATGGTACTCGATAGTACAGAAATCCTTAATAAACTCAAGCCATCTTCTTTGCCTGTGTTTAACTCTTTGGGTGAAAATATATTATGATTTATGATCTCAGAAAGATCCCGCAAGGAACACCATATGTGGGGTCAGTTCCATATCTTCTCGTGAGCAAATACTACTGGGCCGTAAGCTCTAAGTCATGTGTAGGGTAATTCTCCTCATGCTTCTTTAGTCGCCTAGAGGCATATGCAATCACCCTTATCATTCCCGTGATCAAAACACAAACTGAAGGCCTTGCCGGGAAGCATCATCAGAAACTACAAACCCATCTCTCCCATCGGGCAAAGCTAGAACTCGAGCTCCTACTGGGCGTTCTCGGCCTGATGAATCCCTTTACTCAACAATTCTTAATCGAGCCTTAAGCTCCCTCAACTCGGGCAGAGCCATCCTATAAGGAGGAATGGAAATGGGCTCAATCCCTGGATCAAATCAATGGTGAACTCCACCTCTCTTTCTGGAGGTAAACCTGTAATATCATCCGGAAATACATCTGGGAACTCTCTAACAACTGGAATCTTATCCAATATAGTCCCCTCCTTCCCTGTCTCCACCACATAAGCTAGATAACCCTGACATCTTTACGCAAAGATTGTCAGGCCGCCACGGCGGAGATCATACAGAAGCAACTCTTTACTTATTCCTCCGAACTTTACCTCCACTCGCCTATTCAATTTTACTTCCTTTTTATAACAATCTAACGTGGCTCTATGGCGAGACAGCCAATCCATACCGAGAACCACATCGAAATCCCTCATATCTAAAGCTACAAGATCCGCTGGGAACTCCTGTCCCCCAATCAGAACTCTACTATCTCTGACTACGCCTCGCCTCGAGAATAACGGATCTCCGGTACTGAAGGGAAACTCAATACTTCAATGGCCGGGTCTCTATCCTGGAAGCGACGAAGAAATGCTTGATGCAAATGAATGCGAGCTCCCGGGTCCACTAATGTATATGCATCATGATCAAGGATAGAAATAAATACAAGTGACCACATCTAGAGCTGCATCTCGTATCTTGCCGAGTCACAAAGATATACTCGAGCCCGAGTGCTGGCCTGTCTGTGATCCCCCGCACCGCCTTACCTCTACCATGGCTACCTACGCCGCGGGCCGCGCTGGGCCCTCTCGCTTGAGAAACCTTCCCGACGATCTCTCCGGTGGTGCTAACTCTAGTACCGGGTAGCTAGACCGGCCATCGATGTTTCGCACCAATCAGCCGAGGACACTCCCTAATAAAATGTGGCCTTCCGCCACGCTGGAAACACCCCGCATCAATCTCCCGTGACTTCATGGTGTCGCTCAATATATGACAAACGGAGGAATACTCAGTGCCACCAGCAACCGGGGCCCCATTAATCCCCCGACTAGAGATAGCTCGACCCGCACCTCGGCCTCTATAACCTCTCGCTTCTTGCTTTTTCTTCGTTTTGTACCGCCCCGAGCCTCATGGGACATGCCCGTGCACTCCTCTTACTCTTACTTTCCGCCTACTCGACATGGCCGTAGTACTTTGCTCAACTCTCAGAGCGGCCTCAACTAAGTCCCCAAATATATTCTGAGGAACCATCGACAAATGCACTCTCGATTCCTGCGGTCGATCCCGATAAAACCCTCTCTGCATTTCAGACTTCATCTCGCCGAATGTAATAACCAATCTAACTAGTTCGAGAATTTCTTCTCGCACTCGGATAACGACATGTTCTTCACAAAGAACTCCTCACCTCGAACTTCTTACGACCGGCGAAAGAACCTATCATGAATTCGCCGAATCGTCCCATGATACGCCATCAAGATACCTCCTCTACGGCATCCCACCAATCCTAGCCCGCCTTCCATTAGAAACCGGGAAAACAAGACTCTTTGCTCATCCGTGCAACCCATAACTCCATAAACTTCGCTACCCTGGGCCTAGCCACAACTGTTACTGATCACCACCGCCATCATATGGCTTGGCTCCCGCTCAGACCCTCTCTATCGACCTCCCTGCCTTCATAACCTCTCTAGGTGAAGTGGTGGAGGCTATGACCGCCGATCGCCGCTATTGCTACTATCCGTGCACCAGGCCACCCGCTTCCGCCGTGAACTAATCCCGGCACTGAGTCTCCTCCGTGGCCCGTATGGTCCAAATTTCGACCTACCGCCGGAGGCCGGGACCATGAGGCTGTGAAGGGAACCAACTACGGCTCATCTCTCGTGCAATCAGACTTCAAACCGCTGAATAACTCCTATGACGACCTCTACGCCCCCACCGACATAGTGTCAGAATTTCCAAAAATATCAACCATTTAATACTTCAATCACTGACATGTATGTACTTTAAGTTCGAACATGCACGGTTGCCACTATGCTCGGGATAATATGTTGACACACCCCACCCCTTCCAAATAAGGGCGGCCGCCACCCACGTAAATCCCCAACCGCTACCTCTAACGACTAGAAACCCTATGGCTAAGCCGCATTGCTTGCTAAACCTCCTATAAAAATTCTTCTTTTCTAAACTTATGATTTTATAAAATTTCTAAGAAGATATCACTGCATATAGGACATGTCCCAACCTGTGATACATCCAATTTTACACTATATCCGAAAATATGGCAACCAAGATACCAACACATTCTCACAAAACTACTTATGTACATACATATGTTCCATTATACATATTCAAAGTATTTTCACATAATATTTTTTACTAATAAGACTTGTACAATGTCGTGACAAAACCCCATTATGCTCCAAATGGCTCATGTGATTCAGACTGGAAAATAGTTTTAAATGGAAAATAATGAGCACGAGCTCAAAGTGGAGTGTATGCTTTTATAAAACGTTTTTTCTTTCCTAAAACATCTCAAAAATGTAAAACTCTCTTTTACAATTATTTTCCGTAAGTTTTTCTTGCTTCAAGTTTCTAAAACTTTTCTTTGCTTGTTTCTTTGTACTTGCTTGCTTAAAAGTTTCTAAAACTTTTCTTTACTTGCTTGCTTTGTTTTCTTTTTAAAAGCTTATAAAACTCTATCATTATTGCTTAAGTTTATAAAACTTCAAATTTCTTTTCATTGGCTTTATCTCAGTTTGAAAAGTTTCTAAAACCTTTCACAAACTCGCTTTAAAGTTTCTCAAAACTTTTTCATAAAAACGGGAGCCTGGGCTCAACCGCACTTCTTGAAAATAAACGGGAGCCTGGGCTCAACCGTTTGCTTTAAAACTCTCCTGAAGCCTGGGCGACGGAACCAATGGTTGATTTTTCAAAACTGTATATTATGCTTATAAAACATCAACCACTGAGGCCTATTTTTGCTTATCACTAAAGGGAACACGGAAGCCCCGCGATCAGGCTGGAAGGACCCGGGTCCGCATCACCTTTTCCTCCGCGGAATATGGTGGAATCGACCGGGTCGCCATCACCATAATTTAGTTGGTATCATAACCTTACATACCCCGTACGCGCACTCGCCTCCTTAAATGCATGATGTATGTCCCACGCTTGCCGACCGCGCAAAACTAAACGCATTTACGGCATTCTAACACCACCGCCAGCATCGCATCTAATACCTCCTCAATCGGGTTTTCTTGCTTAGAACTAGGAAGGCCTATTTTTCACAAACATTCTTTTCGGCCATTACATTTTTTGAAAAAATGGTTTTACAATTTAAAACCATTATTAAGTTGTTGAAAATGGTTTAATTATTCAAACCATTTACTTACTTTTCAAAATGGTTTAACTCAAAACCATTTCATTGCTTTACCATCAAGCTGCTTGAAAATGGTTTGCAATCAAAACCATGAAATACCAAAGGTAAACAGCTTGGTGTAATAATAATAATAATAATACACTAAGATTGGAAAAATGGTTTTAACACTCACCTCTTTGTTTGCTAAACTGAGCACAAGCCTCCACAACTTTCCCGCCTCATAGCTTCACACTCGATGTATTAGGATCACACACGTCAAGACAACCAATTTAATACTAGCTACAATTAAAATTTTCGTAAATGCGTCCCAATTGCCATTCATAGGCATATGGCTAGATTCTAGACTAAAGGGACTTACATAAATAAAACACCCGAAAACATTTCTGAAAATTATGTCCGGACTTTCTGAATAAAATCCTGAAATTTTAACCAAAATTGTCCGAAAACAAATCCCGAATTCAGCCCTGACCGTCTAAAATAGCCTTCCAAAATTTCCTAAAATTCCTAAACTCGCCTGTACTTTTAGACCGAAATTTACGCCTAGCATTATTCCAATTCATTATATAAATTTCTTTGTGCCAAATAACACAAGTAGTAGAAAATCTCCCCACCTTTCAAGCCGACAAAAAGCCCAAGATTTCGCTGGCTCACGCAGCCTCGTCGCAGTAAAGTAACTTTACCCACCGGGTCCGAAAAGTGTCGACCACTAGAACGACGTAGACCGGTAAAAACTAAAAATTCTGGTTTTTCGATATTTACCCTAATTATCAGAAACCCTTGTTTTTAGACCACGTGAGCTCGTCGCGTAGAAGACTTTCCGCGCTTATCCCACGACTCTGACTCAACTCAACTGAGAATTAAGACGGAAAGATAAAAATCAAAACAATTTCTGCCTACACGCTGTCTCTATCCGTCCTCTGCCTGCTTCAATTTGCTTTTCATATCTTTCTTTTTTTTCTTTTTTTTAATTCTTTATATGGGACCCACATGTCCCCTTATTCCCCTTCTTGTCCAAGGGCCTCGAAACAAATTATTTTTGTCCCGCTTTCAATTTTATTTATCCTAATCAATACTTTTAAATATTTGCTATTTTTCGACTTTTCAAATCCCGCTTTTCGTGCTTCACTTAAACCCTTCTCGCCTGGGACTCTCATAAAATATTCTCGACCGTCTCTAATTTAACGAACTTTCCTAGGTCACTAGATTTCCTCAAGGAGACGAATTTAACTGGGCGCAGATCCGTCTCACTATCCGAGATCCACTTTGCACTTCCCCGAAAAAAAAATTACTTTTCGCAATTCATTATTATTATTTCCTTAATATTTAAACTTCCATTAATTATACTTTCACCCTCCACTTTCCTTAATTAAAATTTGTCCTCAAGCATTTAAATATTGTAAATCCAACTTTTGAAATTCTACTATGGCCCATCTCTAACTTAATTATGCCTTACATATCCTTTTGCTAAATGACAATTGTACTTTGTTTTAAGTACCAAATTCGGCCCAAAATTTATAATTTCCTAATTTCATCTCCAAAATACTACAATGTGACACTCGTACCTTTTATACACCCCCTATAGTATCATAAATGGCACTCTCTCTGACCCGAGTGTTACACAACCCGCCTATGAACTCAGATCGACCCGGGCCTACGAAATGGTGTCTTAGTAAACGCAAACTATTGATCCTGAAAAGTCAACTTTGGTCCACATATTAAGTGTTGGTCAAACCTGGTCAAACTTAGTCAAACTTGGTCAAACGTGTTTAAACTCGTATTATTTGGTACGGGTCATTACAATTACTCCCATGCCTACTGATCTATCTAACCCGATACTTGATCCACCTCTTCTACGTGGAAGTGCTCACACCCATATGCCCATTACATGGTACCCTATAGATCAATATGTCACTTTTGCTTCCTTCTCTCTTTATCATGCCTCCATTGCTTCTTTGTCTCAGGTCTATTCCTCCTTTGTATGTAGAGTATCTTCCCATAAGCACTGTTTTAGCTTGATGTGAAGAATGCCTTTTAATACAGTGATTTACATGAAGAAATCTTCATGGAGAAACCACTAGATATATAGAGTTTGTTGTTCAAGGGGAAGCACATCTGGTTTTTTTTTTATTGAAAAAGTCATTATATGGATTGAAACAATCCCCTTGAGCTTGGTTTGATAGGTCCAGTGGAGTCTTGATGGAAGTTGGGTTTGTCCAATGTCATTATGATCATTCAATTCTTGAAGTGGATTAAGAATCTGTGGCGAGAATTGCACTTGAAGTTCAATGAGACCCTTACCATGTTTTATACGTGACAACCAATATGCACATTGCCATGTATATCCTCTATATCATTAGAGGACAAAACACATTGAAGTGGATTGTCATTTTACCAGGGAAGTGGTGATGAAAGGCGAAGTTTGAACTCTCCACATTAAGTCTACCGAGTAGTTGGGAGACTTATTCACCAAGGCATTGCCGAATGTTACCCTAAGAAATTATGATGATTGTTTTTTGTCTCCCCCTTCACCCTTGACAGAACCTTTTTTTTTTAAAGAAATTAAATAGTTACCAATTATATATATGTTTATAATCCAAAGATAGAAGATTCAAGATAAGTCTTGGTATTATAAACTAAAAGTGGTCCATCAACAGAGCGTAAAGGAATTGAAAGAACAAGAGGTCCATAATATTTCCTCTAGTTACGTAGTATATTCAGAAGTTATAACAAGAAAATGTCAATGGGCCCTCTTGCAATAATGGTTAGAAAAACGAAGTACATCTTTGATACAAGTAAAATGTCACTTTCTGCATAATAGTTGTCTTTATCGCACGCCGTGAATAGTGATGCGCAAATATTATTCGAAAGAAAAACAAATCGGAGCTAGACCACTGATTTATGAAGTATGAAACTTTAACTTAGTAAAATATTTTGAAGCGTGAAAACCCTCTTAAGTCGTATTGTATAATATAAAAGAAAATTGTTAAGGGTTACTCTTGAAACTCAATGGCACAATAATAAAATATGAAAACAAAGACAAACACCAAGATTTTTTGGCTGAAACCATTGTGGAAAAAACCTTAAGGAGAAAACTTCGCTATGAATATGAGAATAATTAAAAAGTACAATAGAAACTAAAGAATTAACCCTAATATGTTGATAAAATACCCTAGCCGATAGGTCTAGTCCTTCTGCTACCACAATATATCCCTATCTTTTGTCAACTTTTTCTTTCTTTTCATAAAGTTGCACCACGCTTTCTAATCGGATATAAGCCCAAAATCAAATTCGAGTCACAAACCAACAATTACCATTCGAGGTTCTTACAAATTTATAAAATTTGTCGATTGCTTGGAAATTGAAATATTAAAGGGCGTTCTCCACCATTGAAAAAAATTGTAGCAATCATGTCTACTCCATATTCAAACGCCGCGGGCCCATTTCGCTGGGTAAGAATCAAAGTGCAAATGAAGATTAGCACCGTGTTTACAAAATCACATGCTACTGTCTTACTATTTGTTAGTTGGGAAAGTATAAAACGTCGTTCAGACATTAATTTTAGCATTGATGGTCTTGATATGTATCGTGACTGACCGGGTAGCACGATTAAGAACTTGTCAGATGAATTGCATGTGAAGTTCAAGAAGCCCCCTTATCATGTTTTGTGACAAATCCGCGCTTATAATATTGTCAAAAAATCCTCTATATTATGAGAGGACAAAACATATTGAAGTAGATTGTTGATTCATTTAGTAATTAGGTTCGAAGTCCGAAAATTTATATTAACCTAAATCCCGCCACACGTAGTTGGGGCTACGAGTAGGTATAGTGGCTAGGGTCGCCCAATGAGATGAGTTTTCTACTTGGTTTAATAGTTTTACTAACTTGTTTGTGAAAAAGAGATTTTTTTTAAAATATAAAAAACTGATTTTGAATGGTAGATTTGGTTGTAATCCAAATTTATGAAGAACCCGAGACTTAGCTCTACCCAAGCACACACACACACAAGATGATTAAGGGGTAATTTATGGGGTTGTCCCTTTAAATGATTTATTATGAAGCAGGTATTTGATCGGTTTTGTCGAGGTTATTTTGGAGCTCGGCGATCACAAAAATTTATAAGCTAGTATCAACCCTGTAGGTAGCTAGTAACCATCAGAGGCCAAAGTGGGTTCTAGGGTTGTCCATCTAGATGAATTTATTATTTATTATTGACTTTTATTAATCTATGCCTAATGGTGATTGAAAATAAGAAAATATTCAATTTTTATGAAATTTGGATTGACGAGTTGAGTAAACACTGAAACTTAATAATAAAAAGAGAATCTTGGGTGTTTTTTTTGTTAAGATATCATTCCGCATGTAACTTAGGCCGATTTTATCGTTTCCTAGACGTCTTATCTCCAAAAAGAGCAGCATATAGTTGTCCCCAAACCCTGCTTAGATTATCCTCTTATTAGATTTAGGTTAAGTATAAGTTTTAGGTGTATGGTGAGTGGCTTTAATAAATTAAAACATGTATTAGGTTTTCACCTAGGTTATTTTGAAACCCTCAGAAGAGATAACTGCTGACAACGAGGGGTGAAGGATTAAATATACAACTACTGAGATTACCAAGTTCTAAGCAACTAAGTGTCCTAAAGGTGAAACACTCCTTTGCAGGTTTGTCTGGGTCCTATCGACATCAATGAATACCCAGATCGACCCCGAACGTATTAACCACATCCCACAAAAAACAGTTGATTAAAGTACATACATTTGAGATTTAACCCGATTACTTTTGTTACATTTGAGACGAACCCTAACTCACATAGCCCCAAGAGGGGTTTACCACATATCGAGGTCGAGAACACCCAATATGTGTGAAGAGATCCGTAACATAGAAGAAGAAGAAGAAAACATATACATATACTTTTTACACAACTAATCCATGGAACAGACACATAAAATTAACATAATTTGTTTGATCTAATTAGGCTATTTAAAGGAGATACAATTTGGGGCAAGTTTGTCATCTCACAAGGCTTACATACCCCTTTCCATATCAAAATATAGGATCCATAATAGAAAAAATTACAAATTTCCATGTGTTGGGCAAACTGACACTTAAGTAATCGCCCCTGCTAGCAGCATAAATTGGGCAAAAGAGGGTTTCTCTCCTAAGTTTTAAATAGAACTTTTATTTATTTTCTGCTGCCCGCCTTTGTCGTACCAATTCAAATCAATTAATTTAACAAAATCTTATCTTGCAAACCCCATCAAATAAAAAGAAAAATTAGCTTCATAAAAAATTGAAAGGGAAAATTCTACTTGTCATGTAAGATGTTCTGCCTGTTGGCGCACCAGTTGATGCATCAAGTTATGGATCACTGTGGGAACAATTAAATTCTGACATAAATAAAAAGGCACAAAAATAAATCAGCATATATGCAGGGACACAAGAAATTGGTTACGTGGTTTGTCTAGCTTACGTCCACGGGGCTAAGCCCAGATGAAAAGAATTTCACTATATATCAATTAGGTTACAGTTGGCCTTATATGAGACAAGGCTTCTCTTTCAACAAGATGTATAAAAACCTCCCAACAATGAGACAAATTGGGCAATACCTACAACAGGTATTCGACCCCCACAACCACCTTTTTTTCACGTGCTTCTACATTTTTGTGGTGTCTTTGCATCAAAACGTGTCCCCTATTTATCATCCTCCGAGGAAACCAAACCATGACATTATGGATCACATATTTCCTATTTTGGCTCAATCAAGCAAGTTGAATATATGTCTTCCATAGAGAGCTCATCAATCAAGCCAACCAATTTCCTTCCATATTCACCATTAAGGAATATTTGCATTCCATAGAAAATCATCAAATATAATCAAATTTGGAAGATTTGATCTGCCTAATATTACCTTCTATCATGCCTTATCAATCCCACATCATATCAAGCTCTAATCTTCAGAAATCTCGAGAATCGGATTTTTCTGAATATGGTAAGTCTTGCCATCTAGCTTGGTCTACCAACTTGTGCACCAACCTTGAGACAACTCAAGTTACACCCCCTTATAGCCTCAATTAGACGACTAAAAATGCATCACAATTTTGCCGAAGATTATGACAATAAATATCTCCAACAAAAACATTCAAATCCCAATTATTATTTTATAAACACACACAAATAATACATATATATATATATTGAAAATTAATCAGCGTTTTAACAAATTATTGTTTATAAATATATTACTTTCCATGGAAACCCAAAACTAAGACAATATGTCTCACTAAAAATCTAATAAGCTTTTTATGTTTATATACATATTGTAGGCATTCATGGGAGTTTTCTGACAAGTGTCGAAAAGGTTGCCTTCATGCTTAGGTCGTGTTTGTTTTTTCTAACTTAATGCTGAATAGAACTATTGGAGATACTTCTTGTCATAATCGTAAGAAAAAATAAATAACATGTTTTCTAGTAGCAAAATTCAATGTCACAACTATTGTCGCATGAGTTGGTAGATCAAACTGTGTGACTTAGCTTAGCAGATGAATAACACAGATTTGGAACAACATTATGAAGATCAAGAGATAATATTCATTGAGATGAATAAACAAGACTAGTGGATGATATTGGGTAAATCAAATCTAGAAGATTAAATCATATGTGATGAGATTTCTATTGGAGGATGATATTCTATTGTAATGAATACAGTGATACTTGTGAAGAACCCTTGACTTATGAGGAAACATTGAGTTTTGAGGATTCTAGTAGGTGGATGATTTCTATCAATCTATGCCAGAAGATATGGAGTCTCTCTATAAGAATAGTACTGGTGAAATCTTTACCAAGGAGAAGAAAGTCTTTCATTGGAAATGGATATTCAAAAGAAAGGAAGGGATACTAGAGTTGAAGCAGAAGTTGTGATACAAAGCAGCTAATTGCCAAGGCTATAATCAAATTCCAAGTATTGATTTTATAGATGTGTTCTCTCCGGTTGTAAGGCATAGTTCTATTTGAACATTGCTTAGTATTGTGGCGATGCATGATTTTGAGCTTGAGCAATTGAATGTGAAAACTACTTTCTTACATGGAGAGCTTGAGGAGGATATCTACATATAGCAACATGAGGATTTTGTGGTTTCAGGTAAAGACGACTATGTGTGTTTGTTGAAAAAGACCCTTTATGGCCTAAAACAATCTCCTAGGCAATGGTACAAGAAATTTCACTCATTTATGATTTCTCACAACTTTAATACATGCACTTATGATAGTTGTGTCTACTTTAGAAGATGTGATGATGAGTAATTCGGATGCCTACTCTTGTATGTAGATGATGTTATCAAAATCTAAGGATAGAAAGAAGGTTCATACAAAGTTCTTTACTTACAGAGAGTTTGAGTATTTACATAGATACAAATGATTATGAGATGTTTCTATAAGCCAATAATTGAATTTAGCTTCTACCTTTATGATATTATTATTTATCTTATATTGTGAACATTCCCTATCCGATACAAACATGGAAGGCTAACCATATTAAAATTTCATATTATATTTACATGGATTATTTTATTTTTATTGTTTTTGAATTTACATGTTTACGTAAGAACTTCCAGTGAGCAAGCACTCGAGCACAGATCTATCAGTTTTGATAATTTTCAAAGTTTCCAATTTAAATCATTTGAAAAAAATCTTATTTGGAAAATTAAGATGTTCAGACCATGTATAGTCCACTCGTGTTTAATGCAACACTTATAAAAGAAATATAGTCCACATCAAGCTCACTTTCCTACAGCTAGAAGAAGAAAAATGTTTCATACGACAAACCAACATGTTAAATCATTCATCCTGCAAAATTTAATATTACTTTGAGATAATATGTGGCAAGCAAATGACAGATGGGGGATCGAGAAAAGGACACTAAATATTATAAGTTATCGTATTCATTTAATTTAATACATACGCTAGATTTAAGTACCAAATGCATTTAAATTTGATCAGTTCCATGTCAAAAACACCGCTCCATCAATACTTTATTGTGTTTTTCTTTTTCTTTTTTCATTAATATCCCTATCAGTTTCAACTCATTACTATGCATTAGGTTTTCTAAAATAATGGTCTTTATCTCAATAGTAGGTGAATAGCAACCGGACTCCAAATAGTAGCTGGAGTAATTATTTCAATATTTAATCAAAGTTGACACTTGATACTGAATCACGGATCAAGACAAACCTTTCAGGTCTTTGTAGTCATTAATTTGAACCTATCCAACAATGAGTATTGGATAGAGATTGATTAGCAGCAAGTGCTACTTTAAATTTATCAAAGGTTTTAATCAAAAGTTGACTTGATACAGAATCGTACATCAAGACAAACCTTTCAGGTCCTTGTAGTCATTAATTTGAACCTATCCAACAATGATTATCGGATTGAGATTGATTAGCAGCAAGTGCTACTTTAAATTAATCAAAGGGAAAATAGCAAAAAAAAAATTATGAACTTCAGCAAGTTTTGATATACATATATATATATATATATATATATATAATGTTACTTTTATCTAGGATCAATGACCATGGCCTTTTTTCTTGTAGTGATAGCAGATAGAGCCTCAGACTTCCAAAACCTGAACACTCAATGATGTGGTGTCCGGTATGGCAACTTAAGTTTGGTCATTAGCAAAACTAACTCAAACTTCTTTCGGTAATAAAAAAAAACACTAACTTTGGTTTCCCTTGGCCCCTAACTTCTGTCGACCTTTTTCTTCGCTTTCACTGGTGCGTCTTCCTCCAATGCAAACAAAAATTATAGAGACAAACAATCATATCCAATTTGTTATAATATGTCTCAAATTCCTAATTTGTATTATTTTCTTTTTATAATGAATATTTATAGAATAATTTCTACTTGTTATATTATTATAACATTAGGTTTCCTTATACAATAAGGATAACTTTTAAGAATATCCCTATAAATATTCCGGGTCATGAGGGTAAAAAGTTATGAGAGAGATGAGAGTATAAAGATTATTCGGTGGGTGCAGAGAAGTAAGGGTTTGAGAGATTGAAAGTTTTGTAGCGTATTTTCAGACATGTGCACTACAGGTTTCAGGAGTTTTTTCATTGCCGCAATACTTTGATACCCAATATTGTATTCCTGTTCTTTTTGAAGAATAGTGGAAATATTCTCTCTCATCCCGTACATGTAGGCATAATTGGTCAAACTATGTTAAAATGCTCGTGCACCTTTATGTTGATTTTTTTATTTTTTTTGTTTTTGAATTCATATTTTCATGCATCAAAGCATTTGTGATTCATAACAAATGGTATCAGAGCTTCAGGTTGAAGATATCTGAAAGAACAAAATATTTTAGAAGACACAAGATAAAGATAAAAAGAATTTTAGTTCTAGGTGGAGTTTGTTGCTCTCTTATCAAGATGTGATGGATGATTGACATGATGGAATTTGATTCAAGGAGGAAATCGTTAAAATATGTCGCAAATTCCTAATTTGTTTTAATTCTTTTTTGTAAAGAATATTTTATAGGATAATTCCTTGTTTTTATATATTTGTAATATTTAAGTTTCCATAGAATAAAGAAAGTTTTCTTGTGAATATCCCAAAAAATATTCTAGGTAACGATAGGAAAAAGTTATGGGAGATGAGCTTATAAAGGCTATTTGGTGTGTGTAGAGATGTAAGGGTTTGAGATTATGAGTTTTATGATGTATTTTGTTTATTGTGAGCATCTTAAGGTTTTGAGATTTTTTTTTTATTTTTAATAGTTGTCGCAATACTTTGATACTCCAATTCAGACTGCTTTTTCAAGAATAGTGAAAGATTTCCTCTCATCCGTAGGATGCAAAGATAATCGTCGAACCATGTTAAAACTCTCGTGCACTTTTACGTTGATTTCTTTATCTTTGTGTTATTGAATTCATAGTCTCATGTACCAAAGCTTCCGTGATTTATAAACACAATTTTGAGAAAACCTAAGCAAATCAAGAAGCCTTTTTTCAGCAATTAACAATAATTTTGGAGCATCTTCTTTATCTCTAGCCTTCCATACACCAAAACACAAACTAAAAATCTGAACTACTTAAACGTAAGCTTCTGCATCAGATAGCGAACTAAAAACCAATTCAACTAAATCAGAAACCAAGAACGACCCAGGAATCTGAGAAGAGGAAGAAGAAGAAAATAAGGAAAATTTAGGGGAAGAGAAAAAAAGAGAGAGAGAGAGAGAAATATATTTTTGATATTTATTGACTAAGGGATTTTCGCTTTGAATGCACCAGGGACAATGAAGAAAAATGTCAACAAAAAAGTTAGGGCCAAGAGAAACCAAAGTTAGGGTTTTTCTTTTCATTACCCAAAGAAGTTTGGGTTCATTGGGTGTCCAGGTTTTGGGAGTTTGAGGTTACATATAATTAAAATAAAAGTTTGTTTATTTACAAAATAAATAAATTTTAGTTTCGATATAAATGTAAAACTCACTAAAGTTCATATATTTTCTTTTTTGCTATTTCCTCATCAAACCACATAATTTTAAAATTGTTTTTGATGTATCTCTTATCATAGAATTTATTTTTATCTCAATAAAAAAATACCTTTGATTCATCTATAAAATAAATTACCCCAGTATGCACAAACCCAATCTTCTCCTATATGATACTTTATCCTACCATTGATAAATTTATGAGTCCCTTTGATATCTTCTTTAGGAGATGCATCTAAAACTAGGGTAAAAAAGAAAGTTAAAATACTAATTCCTTTGAAGAATGGATATTCCAATGGCAATTAAATTCAAACTAAAAATAAATTATTGACTTCTGAGTCAGCTTCTAGAAAAAGGTTATGATATTCAAATGCAAAGTCAAAGTCTTCAAATAAGAGATCAAACACACCTATTTAATGTTAAGATATATAATTATGACAACTGGGATAGAGTGTTTTCAGCATTCAAAACGATGTTGTTAAATATCTAAAATCTTATGTTAAAACAGTATTATCAATTTTGGTGGGATGAAAACATGGTAAGAATCTTGCCTCATATACCACCTGACTCAATGTGCAAGGAATGCCTAATTTGGGTAACATACTCAAATTAGCTTCCCAAATTAGCTTGCCTACTTGCTAAGCCTCTAGAGCTCACCTATGCGACGTATGCATTGCCAATTCATCCCAACTCGCTTGGTAAGAATAAATATTTATATGTGGCACCGATGATTTCAATAGACTTAGGTGAATTTTTTCAATTGTTCCTTGTGCTTCATATAAGTAAATAGAATCCTGTAATTGACAAGCGGTCTTGTAGAATCACGCCTGGGGAAAAGAAAAAGTCATCTTCAACCCTAACTTTTATTTTAATATCATCCTTTTGCATTTTGGGGATAATGATGACCAATAATTTCGATCCATGCTGATATGTTTCACACACTATGAATTGATATACTTTATTATTATTTTACAATGTATTTATTGAGTCTTTTGATTATTAATCAATTATTTTTGGCTCAACAAATACTCTTAATTTTGGCAAATAATTTAGCATTTTCTTAACTTAGTAATTTCCGAGCAGGGTTCCAAAAGTCATGTACGTAGGCCCTAGGGCGTGCAGGCTAATCAATTTCAAGGGAAAAGGTACTTGGTGCTATGCTTCTATAAGAATGAGTACTGATTTCCCACATTCCAATATGCATGTGAAGTTTCTCTCTTCTCGCCGTTCCATGTTAGTTCTGTATCATTTCAGCTTAATTTTATTGCACAGACTTGCTCTATTTTTCCAAAGTGTGGCATCTGATAAAGAATAGTGATTGGAGGATCAGCAGGTGTTTTTGGAGGGAGAGAAATATCGTCTGTTTGGTGAGCTAGAAAATGTGGAAGCTCAAGATTGCAGATGGAGTAACAATCCGTACATCTACAGCACAAACAACTTCGTGGAAGCAGATATGGGAGTTTGATCCTGATTATGGAATCCCTGAAGAGCGAGCTGAGGTCGAAGCAGCCTGCGAAAATTACTGGAAGAATCGGTTTCAGGTCAGGCCCAGCAGTGACCTCCTATGGCGAATGCAGGTAATCTCGGCTGTGTCAAAATCTGCAATAGGCTATGTTTGGAATCAATAAAGAATGAACGAAAATATAGAGGAAAAGTGGAAATAAATAAAATTTGAAAGAAAAATAAAAAATAAGTTTAAACATAAAAAATTAAATTTATATATTTATTCAAACTCATTTTATTTGTTTCCTTATATTATATTATATAAGCACTAAAATTTTAAAATATGTAAAATTTATTGTATTTGATTTTTTTTATACTTCAATGGTCAAATCAAATATGAAAAATCTTACCAGGTTCAATAAAGCAATAGGAACATGAAGGGAAAATGTACAAAAAACCTATTGTGTTTTACCAAATATCTCATTTGCACCTCCAACTTTTTTGCCTAAATATAGATTCCTCACATTTACCCCCATTAGCCCATTTAAACCCCTACGGTCATAGAAGACATGTGGTGGTTAAATACTCTCTTCTCTCCTTTCTACCGTTACCGAGCTAATTGCGTCCCAAACCCCCGTTATTTTAAATCTACTAAATGAAAAATTAAATTGATAAGTTTGGAATAATATTTTAATAAAAAATATTATTTCAAAGTTTTAATATTTAATTTTTTTATTTTAAAACTAATATATTTTAAATAGATGAGTTTTAATATTTACTATTTTTTTATTTAAATGGATATTTTAATATTAAACATTATTTCAAATGGATGAGTTTTAATATTTAATAATTTTATTTAAAAACTAATATATTTTAATGTATTAATTTAAATCAAAATTTGATAAAAATCAATGGATGAGGTTTTTAAAAAAATATCAAATCAAATTTATTTTAAAATGTTAATATTTATTTGTTTATTTATTATATTATTAATTATTATAAATAAATGTATTATATTAAAGATATTAAATATTTTTATCAAAATATAATTTTATTTTAATGAAATAACTATACATAAATTAAAATAAATTTTAAATTTAAAAATAAATTTAAAATAACCAATATTTTTTGTAGAACCCAACACTTAAGTTACAATGTAATAAATTGTCCCCATTTGGATTAGGAAACTCAAGACCTCACTCCCTTGCGCTCTATGCCCCGCCTCTTTGGGAAACGTTGACCTCTCTACCATAGAGAGAAGAGAGGAGAGAGAGGAGAGATGAGAGAATATATAGAAGAGAGAAGAGGGGAGAGGAGTTGAGAGAAGAGAAAGGAGAGAGGAGACTATACATGAATAGTATATGTACTTCGTAGGGTATGCATTTTTATTCCACGAAGATCCTGATCATTATTTCTGTCTTATATATCCCACGTAATATCTTGATTTTCTTTGCCAAAAAAATGCAGTTCCGAGAGAAGAGATTTAAACAAACAATCAGACAAGGCGGTTGAGAATGAAAGAAATAACATAAGGAGATACCCACAATGGAAGAATGAGAAGGGTCAGACATTTCTTTTTCTTCAGCCTTGTAGCTAGTGATGGCCATCGGCCCGAAAATGTAAGGTTTTCATTAAGTGGGCTTCATTAATTGGAATTAAAACTGAATTAATTCTTGGTCTAATTAAGTGAGGTTATTGGGCTTCTTAATAAATTATATGGACTGGCTAGTGTGTGGGCTGAGTTCGGCCCGGCCCGTTATGAGAGGGCCCGTGGTCGGAACTCTATTTAAGGAAAGCTCAAGTCCCTCCCAAACCCTAAGGTTACATTTCTATCACATTCGGTTTTCTCTCATACGTTTTTCCGAGAGAGGTGATCGGCAATCTCATAAGGCCAAGCATAAAGGGTTGTTTGGGAGAAGATCTGAGATCTTGAGACCGTCATTCACGTTTCATCGGTTCCGCATCAACGACAAGAGATCCATGGATTCCAAAGGTATGTAATTTACAATTTTTCTCCCATTAAATTGATCTGTGGTTCTCCATGGCGCATCTAGGTTGGTAGAAATCGTATCCTACAGTTGGTATCAGAGCCAACCATGGATTAGAACTCAAAACATACGGATTTGGAGAAAATTTTTTGGTTTTATGAAAAACGGACATTCTGTCCATTTTCGGAGTTTTTCGATAAATCCAAAATTAAATATTTTTGCATATTTGGAATCTACACGACGAGACGATCACATCGGTGGGTGGCCCGTCGCCGGAGGTGGCCGGACGCGCCCTCACGCGCCGCCACGCCGCCACGCTATTAAGACGACGGGCGCGCGGCAAAGACACGTGCTGCATCGTTTAACGCGGCTCGACAAGACATGACGCCAAGACGACGAAGGTCAAAGAACCGACCGGCCAACCGACCGCTCGAATCCGCTTGTCGACCCGGTCAGCTTAGTGCGGACGCCGACGGGCGATGACGCCACCGATGACGGGCGATGACGCCGCCTTTAACCCAACCCGACCACCCGACCGACCCGATATCACTCTACAACTGGCCGGGACCCGACCATTAACGGTCGACCCGACTTAGCCAACTACCGACCCGACCCGGCCACTGGGTCAGACCGACCGGCCAACCCGCCACCCGGTCAACTGGTCAAACCCGACCCGGCCGCCAAATGGGACCCAACCTCGGCCAATCCACACCCGGTCAACTCAAACCCGACCACACACAACCTGTGAGACTGGTTGCACGCGCCATGCGCCGAACCCTTCGTGGCGCGAGGGCGCGTGTGAGGGCATTTCCTCGGGCAATTTTGGTACCCGCAGATTCGTATTGAAATTCTCTACACAAATATATAGACTTTGAATACTTGAAGCTTTTTACAGATATGAAAATATGTATGTAACCCTAAGTACACCTAGACATTGTATTTCACGTATTTATGGTATTTCTCTATGGTTTTGGAAATACATAAAGTAGCTAACATGCATATCACTGCATAAGGACTATGTAGAGACTAAATTCATAATTATTAATGAATGATTGAAACAATATAATCAAGTATAACATATATATATATCAATGGTACATAAAGTTTATATCCCTTGGTATGAGTGGGATTTTTTAAGAATTAATTGGTCATGACTGCCAAAGTGGCACACTTTGATTGGGCTTGAGAAATATCAGTCTCATATTGTGGGGGATGTCTCCTGTTTTAATGCATGGTCATACTCCCAAAGGAGGTGATCCTGTGTTAGTTCATGGAGGGATACATGATGGCATGCAATGAGAAATGACTGATCTTAGTGGTTCATACACCCAAAGGTGGTGATTTCACGAAGGATTAGAATATGTTCTCATGGCCGCTGTCATGTGGAGAGTGTACAACTGCATGTCATATTTTCTGCCCAAAGGTGATTATGTGATGATGTATGTAATTCTCTCTATGAGTATTCACATGATGTCGATTTGTATTGTTTTGTTTTTTATTTTTTCTACCAATTTTTCATGGATGTGTAATTCCATTTCAATTGAGATCCTTACTGGATTGAATTTCAAGAAATGGAAAGAGGACTTTCTAATTTGGAATGGAGTCAAGCGGATGTTCACATGGCGCCAATGGATGTTTGATATCACAAACTCTAGTACTGAATTCGAAAACCGACTATGCCGCCTAGGAGAGGAGCAACAGATTTGCTCGCTGACAATGAAGAAATCCATACAAGAACACTTGAAAAGTGGTTTGCCAGTAGACTGTACTGCTAAGGAGATGATGGCAGCCATAGAGGCTAGAAATCGAGTTTCATCCAATGCTGAGGTTGGAACACTTCTTCAAAAGCTCTTCAACATGAAATATGATGGTACAGCTGGGGTTAGAGATTATGTCCTCAGGATGGTAGACCTAAAGGCGAAGCCTGGGCTCTTAATGTTACCATTCCTGATGCTTGCATTGTATCAAGCTCGAACACCCTTCCACCGATTGGGGATTATAAAGACAAACTACAATTCTAAGATGAAACTTATCAAGAAACGACTTGATAGCAAGGCAAGGCAGGAAGAGAAGCTTAAGAAGGATAAAGAGCATGTGGCCTTATATGCTGCTAGTTCCCATAAGAGAAAGAATAAGAAGTTCAAAAGTCGAACTCAAAAAGGTGCTCAAGAAACTATCGGTCAATCTGACAATATGGGTCCAAAGAAGACATTCTTGAAAAAGGATGGTGATCGCTTTTTGCAAGAAGAAAGGTCACATGAAGAAGGATCAGGTAAAATTCAGTTTGGATGTCCAAGCTGCATTTAAGGTGTAATGATTATTTAATACTTACTTGTGAATTCCCTATCCGGGCACCATCCAGCTTCGTGGCTGATAGTGGAGCAACTAATCATAGTTGCATTTACCATACAGGATTCATAAACCTGAGGAAGCCAACAAGGGATGAATCAAAGCTTC
This sequence comes from Tetrastigma voinierianum, assembly GCA_016808115.1. Classification (NCBI taxonomy): domain Eukaryota; kingdom Viridiplantae; phylum Streptophyta; class Magnoliopsida; order Vitales; family Vitaceae; genus Tetrastigma; species Tetrastigma voinierianum. Next base: position 35,209 of record JAEQBH010000030.1, on the reverse strand, counting down.
ACGGGAAATAACGAAGGCCGGTCATGTTCGTGGGAGATGTAATCTTAGCTTTAGATTCCGGGTTTTAAGTTGATGTTGAAAGACATTTTATGTACCTTCTTTAGGAAGGAATTTAGTTTCAAGACATGTTTGGATTCATATGATTATTCTTTGAAATTAAGAGCAATATTATTTCAATATTTAATTCAAATAAGGTTGCATCGCCATATGTCCAACGGATTATACAGATAAGTTTATCTCCGATGACATATACGTATTTATACTACCGAAAGGCTGTTTCTGAGAGACCACTACCTAAGGATGAGTCTTATGCATTATGGCATAACGATTTGGCCATATCTCTAAGGATAGAGTAGAAAGGCTAATGAAGACTAATATCCCGCTCGTCTTAAAATGACTTAGAGATATGCGTAGGATCGTTGTAGGGTAAAATGACCAAGGATAAGAAAGAAAAACTGGCAAATCGTAGTTCCGACTTGTTGGAAGTCATTCACACTGATATAAGTGGGACCTTATGTGGCAACCTTGTAGAAGTTTTTATTTCAATACATTTATTGATGACTATTCTCGATATGGTTATTTGTACTTGATTAAAGAAAAGTCCCAGTCTTTGAAAAAAATTCAAGATTTTTCGGACTCCAAGTCGAGAAACGCTTGGGAAAGTCATAAAGGTTGTTAGATCTGACCGAGGTGGAGAGTATTATGGCAAGCATGGCGATGTCGATTGCCTTAAGGGGCCATTCGCCAAATACTTAGAGGACTCGATAAGGGGCACGCTTTACTATGCCTCGAGTCCCGAAGCAAAATGGTATACAAAGGCGTAATCGTACTCTTATGGAAATGGTAAGGAGTATGATACAGGACAAATCTCTCTACCCGGCTTATGGTGAAGCTTGGAAAATGCCTTTGTACACGGAATCGCAGTCACGTAAAGTCGCTCCAATGACTCCTTTGGAAGCGGCACCGGGCGAAGCCTAGCTTTAAAACCATCTTAAGGTTTGGGGATGTCCTCATGAAGTAAAGTTATATAATCCAACATTAAGTAAGTTGACCTAACTACTAGGTGTTATTTTGTATCTTACCCTAACATTCGAAGGGATATCTGCCTCTATAATCCCAATGGAGGCACAAGAATTGTGGAATCACGCATGCCTAAGCTTTTGAGTTTGATGGCCGAAGAGAGAAGGCCGCCGTATCATTGAGGAAGATAGTAATGATGAGTAATGTGGTATCTATATCTCCTCCCATACAGGATAATTGTGGAAACCCAACACACCATTTTGAACCCGCTGAGACTAGGATCCCGGTTGTCAGACAGCCCTAATGAAGTTCATCAAGGCTCAGTGCGGATGTGGCTATTACTACTCCAAATATGAGAGATCCACTAGGGAGAGACGATCAGCTATACCCACCGACTATTTAGTCTATATAGAGAGCAAGACTAAGGAGTATCTGCCTGGATCGATCCAATAACTTATGAGGAAGTTGTTTCTTGTCCTCAGTCAGAACTGTGGTTGGATGCAATGAGAGATGAAATTCAATCTATGAGGCATAACGGAGTTTGGGAACTTATTGAATTACCTGAAGGTCATAGACCCATTGGCTGCAAATGGGTGTATAAGACTAAAAAGGACCATAAAGGAAAGATTGAGAAGTTTAAAGCCAGACTGGTAGCCAAAGGTTTCACTCAGAGAGAAGGAGTAGACTATGAAGCAACCTTTTCTCCAAGCCTCTAAAGATTCTTCAGGTGATCATGACATTAGTTGCCTATTTCGATATGGAGTTACACCGTATGGATGTTAAAACCCATTTTCCAATGGAGTATCTTAATAAGAAGTTCATATGATGCAAACTCAAGGTTTTCAGGCAAATGATCTGTGTAAACTTGTATGTAGACCGAAAAGTCTATTTATGGTCTCAAGCAAGCTTCTGTGACAATGGTACTTAAAGTTTCATGTTGTTGCTTCCATATGGTTTTTGCTGAGAACAAGTAGATCAATGTATATACTACAAGGTCAGTGGGAGGAAATTCATTTTCCTAATACTCTATGTGGATGATATCCGCTTGCGCAAAGGACCTCGTTTAATTTACGAATCAAAGCGGATGTTGTCAAATAACTTTGATATGAAGGACCTCGTGAAGCGCCTTTTGTCCTAGGCATTGAGATTCATAGGGATCACTCGCAGACTATCGGGTTTATCTCGCAGGGTATATATGGATCGTGTTTTAGAAAGATTCAACAGTAACTATGTAAGCCAAAGAAATTGCCCTGCCCCAGAAAGGCATACTGGAGTCTATCACAATGTCCTCATTCAGAGGATATAGAGAAAGCCCAAATGAAGAATAATATACCTTATGCTAGTACTTGGGAGTATTATGTATGCTCAAGTATGAACTATACCGATATCACAGAATGACTTCTGTGCAGATATCACCAAACCCAGACATGTTCATCAGTTGCCGCCAAGAAGGTTATGAGGTACTTAAAGAGGACAAAAGACTATATGTTGATTTACAAACATGTTCAGACTCCATGCCTTAGTCGGGTATTCAGATTCAGACTGGCCGGGTCGTCGATGAAAAGAAGTCAACACAACCGTTATATCTTAAGTTAGCGTGGAGGTGCAGATTTCATGGAAAAAGTAGAAACGTAAATTAATCGCGATCCTCTACCATGCAAAGCGGAGTTTGTAGCATGCTTCAGCAACTACTCAAGCAATTCGTCGCGAAACCTTACAAGTGGAGTTAACCGTGTTTGATTTTGTGGATAGGCCCATACAATTGTATTAGACAAGAACTCGCAGCGTTGTTTATTAACAATGCAGGTCTTAAGGGGCCTGAACACATGGAGGTCAACACCGACCATAAAGGAAAAAAGTTCAAAACTAAGGATTTTGCCGGCAGTTGGAGCACATATCAACCATGATATGATTGCATCCGCTTAACTAAAGGCCTTCGTTTTTGTGTATTTGAACGACATGTCATTAACATGGGCTTAGGAGTATCATGATACCGTGAATTAGTGGGAGCTATTAAGTTTTAAGTTGCTCTAATAGTATTCAATTCACCATTATATTTGTAATAATTGAATTTCAGACAACTCTCGCATTCAATAAGGTATTTAGGAATGTAGGTTTATCGTAGTTGAGTGTTATAATTGTTGTAAATATCATACATCGTAAACCTTGAATAAAGGCTATGGGGGCATTTTGGCACAGCCTAATAGCATATTTTGTTATACATACAAAGTTAACATCAAGGTAACAAATATATGTGTCTGTTTGAACCATAATGGATATTCTCCGTGACACACTAGGTTTGTGACACACTTAAGGAGAGAGAATTTGGACTAACAAAATGGATAACACATGAAGTATCACTCATTATGAGGTATTAACCATTTAAACACACTACCATATTGAATCTTGGCTATCAAGAAGTTGAAAGCACTCGTGACCATGGAAGGGGCTATGGAGTACATGCAATTACCGCCATGATCTGTTCGAACTTTATGGGGATCGATTGACTATTAAGAATAAATCTCTGCACTAATATAGTGCGCATTATCAGCTTGTTTCACCACGCCTGCCGGAGAATGTGGTTTATTAAGTGGGCTCTGATGAATTTGGAATTAAACCTAATTAATTCGTCCACTAAGTGAGGTTATTGGGTTTAACAAATTATATGACTCATTAGTGTGGCTGAGTCCGGCCCAACTGCTATGAGAGGGCCCGTGGTCGGGAACTCCCACGCATGAAAGCTCAAGTCCCTCCCAAACCCCTAAGGTTCACATTTCTATCACATTCAGCTTTTCTCTCTACACGCTTTTCTCCGAGAGAGGTGATTGGCAATCTCTACAAGGCTGCTACAAAGGTTGTTTGGGAGAAGATCTGAGATCTTGAGATCGGTTCCTCATTCACGCTCTTCATCTAAGTTCGCATCAACGGCAAGAGATCCATGGATTCCAAAGCATGTAATTTACAATTTTCTCTCCATTAAATTGATCTTTGTGTTCTTCCATGGCATCTAGGTTGGTAGAAATCGTATCCGCGTAAAAATGTCGTCCGTTGTTTCTACTTCCTCCCTTGGTGAGTCCACCTCATCATCAAAATTCAGCAAATAATGGAAAACTAACACAATTGATGGAAACCTTAAATGGAAAACTATAGGGTAGAATAATTTTATATATATTACAAATATTATAGAAAATCACAAAATCTTAGAATGCCTATAATACCTCAAAAACTGCAAACTTTAATGCTCCTTTTGAAAACCATAAAATACAAAGGAAAGAAAATAGAGAGGAAAAATAGAAGGAAAATACAAAATAGGTTTAAACTTAATAAATTAATTCTATATTCAATCAAATTCATTTTATCAGTTTCTTTCTATTATATAGAGACAAAGAAATTTAAAAATGCGTAAAAAAAAATTAAGGAACTTTGATTATATTTTATATTTTTTTACAGTAAAACCAAAAATGAAAAAATTATTTTTGTTAATATTTTTTTATTTCCACGGTACTTTCGGGTTCGAAAGGGAGACTAAAAAGTACATCATAGATATCTCACACTAGTGGGCCATGGCCTTCACTAAAATCCATAAAAAAAATCCATGATATCCCACTAGGACAAATTTTGGATCAAGTCAAACAGAATTTTGATCACCTACCTCTAGCAAACACTTCAATTGAAATGTCATTTCAACAGCAATAAAAGTGAATCCCTATCTATTGACGTCATTATTCTTTTCTGCAAATAAATAAAAATTGCAGGTAATGTGTCTATATATCACGGGGCATCTCGAAACTGTGTTCCCTGAAGAATATAGTAAAGAAATGCTTCGGTTCATATATCAGTACACAATTTTTTCGGAACCCAGCATTCCAACCTGATCATACTAGCTGCTGCATGGATATATAGATTTACTTTTATTAACGATACAATCATTTCTATGTTACAGAATGAAGACGGGGATGTGGGATTGCATGTTGAAGCACACAGCAACATGCATTGTACAGTATTGAACTATGTTTCAGATGCGTATACTTGGAGAAGGGCCTGATGGTGCGTAAAGACAATGCCTGCTCACGAGGCCGGAAATGATCCTCTGACCATGGCGGTGCAGTTTCCATACCTACTTGGGAAAGGCCTGGTTTATAAGGATTTATATAGTTGAGCATTTTAGAAATATAATCTTATATTTGGATAAGCCGGAAATGGATCTCTATCATATGGTGCAGTTTCCATACCTACTTAGGAAAGGCCTGGCTGGCATGATTTATATAGTTGAGCATTTTAGAAATATAATCTTATATATATTTCGACGAGGCTGAAATGATCCTGACCATGGCGGTGCAGTTTCCATACCTACTTGGGGAAAGGCCTGGCTTTTAGTATGATTTATATAGTTGAGCATTTTAGAAATAAAATCTTATATATATATATAAGATAGTCATTTCGACATATTCTTTTGATTTCAGTTGTAGTGATGAATGTTGGCCCAAAAAGGCAATAAGTTATTAAGTCTCACATGGTACTACTTCTCTGGTGTAGATACTTGGCTTATTTGATTGGACAGGATGCAAATCAATGCCCCAGAGTTTTGGCTTCTTCCCCTTTTTCTTCCCCTTGGCCAACCAGGTTTACTCAGTAGTTTCTATATATTCAAAATGTTGAATTTTGATTTAATTTTTAATTTGTTGTACGTCCTAAGCTCTTGGCATAAAAGTAAGGAGGATGATAAAATCTATAATTTTTCAAACTAAATTAGGAAAATTTCTAATGTTATACATATGGCAAACTTCTCTGGGCTCCTTGTAAATGAATTTCAGTTATTGGGGCCCTTGGCCATAAAGTTGAGACTTTGTTTGGAACCTGAAAGTGTTAGGGAAAGAAAAAATTTGAAGGAAAATGATTTCTTCATGCTTGGTTTCATTGTGGTACTGATAAAGAAAATCAAAGATAACAAAATTCTCCAAATTTTACATGTTTTTAACAATTTGTTGGGAAACCTGACACTTCCCTATCCATATTAAGATATTGTCCATTTTAGGCCTAAGTTCTCATGGTTTTGCTTGCTTTTCCTCAAAAGGTCTCATACCAATTAGAAGTTGTTCATGCTTATATACTCATGAGCCTTCCCATTCATAACTGATGTGGGACTTTGGGTGCACACCCAACAATCCTCCCTCTCGATAAAGTTCCACCGAGTCTCTCCTCAAATTAGGATTTTTCTTGTCTTCACTACATTTGGGCACACGGCTTACGTGATGCACCGCTTGCCAGGGGCCAGGGGCTCATCACATCGGTTTCCATACTCACCGTACCAATTGTTGAGAAACCTCGTGAACACTTCCCTATCCATATTAGCACGATATTATTCACGTTGTGCCTAAGTCCTCATGGTTTTGTTTCTAGGTCTCTCCCTCAAAAGGCCTAATACCAATGGATGTTGTTTATGCTTATAAATTCATAAGCCTTCTCATTCATCATTAATATGGGACTTTGGGCGCACACCTAAAAATCCACCCTCTTTGTTATACCGAGTCTCCCCTCAAATTAAGATTTTTCTTGTCTTCACTACGTTATGCACCACCTGCCATGGGCCAATGGGCTCATCAAATGGGCTTCCATGCTCACCACATCAATTGTCGAGAACCTGCACACTTCCCTATCCACATTGGTATAAATGGTCCAATTTAGGACTTAAGCTCATGGTTTTGTTTGGCTTCTCTCCAAAAGGCCCTACCAATTAGATGTTGTCTAGGCATATAACTATAACCTTTCTCATTCCTTATTACGTGGAATTTGGCGCACATCCAATAGTCTTAACTCTTATATTACTATAAAAACAACAAATAATAAATGAGTTTGATTAAACATATACAATTAATTTATTAAGTTTAAACCTATTTTTTATATTCCTCAAATTTTTCTAACTTTTCTCCGATTTTCTTTCTTTAGTAATTTTCCAGTGTTTGAGCAGGTAAATGTTGAGTCAATCAGCATCCAATATAGGAGTTTATGTAACCATCTAAGCGATGCCATTTTGACCTCAATCATACAGGACCTGATTGAGTGACCCTATAAGAGGCAGGGTTCAAAATCTCAGTCAAGATTAATACGTGGAGTCGTATTTGCCTTATTCATGACAAGTAATCAGACCGATACCTCAGTTGGATAATTTGATTGATTTATGCAACAACTTTTTAAATGACACAGAAACTTTGAGAAGTTCTTGAATTATATATACTGAAACTAAGCTTTACAAGAGATGGTGAGAAAAAAAATGCAAATATTTGAGTGAAAATAGTGGATAAGAGAAGAAAAGCAAAACCCATGATAGTGGAAAGCTGTGGGAATGGCTGCAACTCAAAAAAAGGAAATTAGGCATCTAAGTAGGAACAGGTTTCATAGGGAAAAATGGGAAAATGGCTACGGTAAATGAGAAATGAAAAAAATGAAAAGAGGAGGCAAGTGAACCCACACTAGATATTACGTCACATGATGAGTAAGAAGTGAAAAATCAGGAAATCCCAATAGAATAGACTATAAAATCATGGATTCTTATTCCATTGAAACCAAATAATGAAATTACATAGCAAAAAGTTTATATAGATTTATTAAAAATATAAAACACAACTTCACCCTAAGTGCTAGAATAAGAATCCTAGTACTAATATGAAATAAATAAATAAATAATATATAATATAATATAATTTAACATTGGAAAACTAAGATTTAATAGCTTTCTGGTCGATATAAGAATGCCACTTCCATGTCTACTAAAAACCATCACATACCGAAATCATCAATTTCTGTGTTTTCTTTATATAGAAGTTTCTGTTTCATTTTAAAATAAATGCAGCTAAATGTGGTGCTATTTTCTTGGCTGGTTTACATGCCCATGTCTTACTTATATGAAAAGGTTTGTTGCCCTGATCACCCCTCTCATTCTACAACTGAGAGAAGAACCCACACTCAGCCATACAATGAAATTAATTGAAAGTACTTTCATCTTTGTGCCAAGGCAAGTTCTTAGTTAAACTAATTAAGCCCATCATTATCTTCAAATATTTCATGCTCACACGAAATGCTCTGTACCAAATTTTATATTGCAGGAGGATCTCTACTTTCCCATTTGTTGATACAAGATCTGGCTTTGGGATAGTATATACATTTTTACCGAGCCTTTTCTGACTCGCTACCCTTCAACAAGTTGAGGAAAAGGCTCTTGAAATAACGATGAAACATATCCATTATGAAGATGAAAACAGTCGGTATATCGACATAGCATGTGTGGAGAAGGTAGCATGATTTTTCATATTGTGAAAACTTTAAAATGAAGAAGAGTCTAATGGAAAACAACTCTCTTAATTCAACAGGTATTGTGTATGCTTGGTTGCTGGGTAGAAGATCCATACGGGGATTATTTCAAGAAGCATCTTGCTAGGCTCCCAGATTATATATGGATTGGTGAAGATGGAATTAAGATGCAGGTTAGATTAACGAAACTTGATTAATTTGCTTTGGAAATTAATGTTGATCTGAAGTCCAAACCTGGATTGTTTTTGTTGTCGTCGAGACATGCAGACTTTTGGTAGTCAGCTGTGGGACACCAGTCTTGGCCTTGAGGCTCTATTAGCTTGTAAACTAACAGATGAAATTGGACCCACACTCATGAAAGGGCATGACTACTTAAACAAATCTCAGGTGTTGGCTTGAATTTCTATGATCATCCCTTCTCACCAAGCATCATAATTCTTTAATGCTACTTGAAAGCTAATATATAAGCTTGCAGGTTAGGGACAACTCTCCTGAGATTTTAGAAGTGCCATGTACAGGCACATATGTAAGGGATCTTGGACATTCTGATCAGGATCAAGGGATGTGCTCTGATTGCACTGCAGAAGGTTTGAAGGTAATTACTAACTTCTGTTCAAAAGAATTCAGTCTACTGACATGGTTTTCTATCTAACTTTCATCTCTGTTACAGTGCTGTCTCCTTCATCAGTAATGCTACCTGTGAAATTGTGGGAGAGTGGTTTGAACCCGAACGCTGTATGATGCCATCAACGTTTTGCTTTCCTACAGGTGTTGTATATGAACATGACGGTCACAATTACCGCAAAACTCTTTATAATTTTTCTTAGTATCAATAAACCCCATTTTCGATATTCCCTTGTAGAGAAAAAATGGTGGTATATCAGCCTGGGAGCCTGCAGGAACTTCCGGATGGTTGGAGATAATTATTACCTCAACATATTGAAGGACTTTAAACTTCTTAAACTTCTTCTCTCTTTCTATGCATCAAATCAATTTATGTAAAGAAATTGATTCCTAACATTTTCAGCTGCTGAATCCTTCTGAAATTGTTCGAAGATGTTTTCATTGAGCAACAGTAAGATTCTAAATTATACCTGATTCAAGCATGTTGAGTTTTTGGTAATTCTTATGCTTTAAATTCATTCAGCAATAACAGAAGAAATGAATGGTACAGGTATGTTGGAATGCACTGCATCAGCAATCGACGCTTTAGTTTTGTTTAAGAAGTTACACCCGGGACATAGGAAGCAAGAGATTGAAAATTTCATAAGAAAGGCTGTACAGTACTTTGAAGACATACAAAGACTAGATGGTTCATGGTATATCTCACCCAACTGTTGTGTTTGCTCAAGAAATTCCCACAATCTTCTTTTTTATTACATCTATAGTTGAACATGAAATTTACATGAGTTAAACATTTACATAGGTATGGTAATTGGGGAATATGCTTCACATATGCCATGGTTTGCATGCAGGGCTAGCAGCTGCCGGCAAGACGCACCACAACTGTCTTGGTTGTTCGTAAAGCAGCCAATTTTCTACTCAAACTACAGCTAGATGATGGTGGTTAGAGAGAGCTATCTTCATGCTTAGCCAAGGTAAAACAAAATTTCCTGCATTTTTCTGTGGTAAGAGTTCAGTGTGTTAGAGATCAAGACATTGGATGATATATATGGGAGAAAGTTAACTGATGTAATTCACAGTCAAGAAGAAGAAGGTAACATTATCTTTATGCTTGGTGGTACAGAAATTTACACTCCTTTGAAGGAAACCGATCACATTTAGTACAGACTGCTTTGACTTTAATAGGGCTAATTCATTCTGGACAGGTAAGTTTGTGATTTGAACATCTAATACGGTTCAGTTTGGTCATATCATCTCCTAAAATTTACCTTTGAAATTAATAGATGAGTGAGACCCAACACCTTCACCGAGCAGCAAAGCTTTGACTCCAATTCTCTCAGAAGGAAGATGGAGACTTTCCTCAACAGGTGATTCAGTATTTGGTTTGATTTGATGATACATAGCTGATCAAAAATAAGAAAAAGAAGAAACTCCATTTGGATATAGATTCTGTCATATCATCTAATACATTCATTGTTAACTTGAATTTTTCTTGGCCTGACCATCCATTACTTATTTATGGCAGGAAATTGCTGGAGCTTCCCTGAGGACTTGTATGATACACTATCCAAACTATAGGAATATCTATCCTTGTGGGCTCTTGCAATATCGCCAGCCGGTTCCATTGCCTTAGGCTGCATCTAGCATGCCTCCTGGACCAGTGGGTGCAAATTTTGCAACTTTGTGTCCTATCTTTCATCTACCATTATTGATTATGTGGTCATGAATGGAAGGATGATGTTGAATATGTTGGAAACTATTTGAATTATATTAGTTTCCAAGATCATGTTGAAGAATATTTTATTTTAGTTGTCATGTTTAGTTTCTATTTCCAGTATTTGAGAATATTTAGGAAAGTTTATTTTGGTAGAAGATTCCTTATTTAGTCTGAGTTATTATAAATAGATACTTCATAATAGTTGAAACTATATCGAGAAGAATAGAGTGATAGTATCCAATAAAATTTCTCTTATTATCCCAACTTCATATTCTTTGAGATTGTGTGTTTTCTTTCGATTTATCTATAACTCTAATTGAATTATTATCCATTCTTCTGCACCTCCCAAAAAATTGGTATCAAAGCCATATGAAAAAGATGGCGAATGGAATGTATTCCTTTCAAGTTCCCCATCTTACCAAAGACAACCCCGAAAATTGGAATATCAAGATAAAGGTGTTGCTTTGTTCACAAGACACATGGGTGGTTGTTGAAAAGGGCTACAAAGAGCCAAGAAGTAACCACTTATCCACAACTCCAAAAGAGACCTTTGAAAGATATGAGAAAGAGAAGTCAAGAAAGCTCTCACCATCATCTATCAAACAATGTATGAAGGCACGTTTGAGAAGATCTCAAGTGCAACCACCTAAAAGATAAGGTACGTAAAATTCATCTTCAAACTCTTAGAGGAGAATTTGAAAGGTTGAATACGAAAGAATTGGAGTCAATCTCAGATTATTTTTCTAGAGAATTGGCAATTGTGAATTTATTATAAAGGAATAGTGAAAGTTTAAATGATACTTGCGTGATTGAGAGAATACTTAGATCTTTAGATTGAAAGTTTGAGTATATTGTTGAGGCTATTGAAGAACCTGAATAGTTGGATTCTATGACTATTGACCAACTTATGGAGTCATTGAAAGCCCATGAAAAGAAACTTAAATGGAAGGGCCTAGAAAAGATAGAACAAGTCCTTCAAACAAATCTTTCATTAAAGGAGAATGCAGGAAATTCTAGTGAAAGAAGCCAAAACAACCATGGATGTGGTTGTAGACGTAGTCAAGATAATGAAGGAACAAGCCAAAACTTAAGTTCATCAAGAGTGAATGAAAGATGGCACAACTTAAGGCAAAACGAAAGGAAGGTATGACAAATTCAATCAATATCATATTTATAACAATATGGTCATTATGTTTATGAATGGCGTAGAAGTTCCACTAGTTTGAAAGACAAGCCAACTATGTTGAAATGAAAGATCAAGAAGAATCCACTGTTTTGTTGGCATATAAAGGAGAAAGTGAAAAGACAAATACATGGTATAATGTGTGGTTTCAAAAACATGTCCATGGAGCTTGATGAATCATAAAGTGATCATGTTATTTTTGGAGAGGCTTCCGAAATTCCAGTAAAGGACAAAGGTAAAATCTTGATTCGTTTGAAAAATGGAAAGCAACAATTTGTCTCAAATGTCTACTTTGTCCCTTCTATGAAAAACAATATTCTAAGTATGGGCAAACTTTTGGAAAAGGGTTATGATATTCACATGAGAAATCAAAGTCTTTCCATAAGATATCAACATGTTTTAATAGAAATCAAGTCTTTCCGTAAGATGTTTGAAATCTTTTGTTAATGATTCTTCTTGGATTTGGCATCTAAGATATGAACATCTCAATTTTGGTGGATTGAAGTTGTTGAACAAGTCAAATATGGTAAAATGATTGCCTCCTAGATCACTCCGATCACTATGCGTAAGGATGCTTGCTTGAAAACATAATTAAATCGCTTTTTCAAAAGAAGAAAGTACAAGACAAAGAAGCCTCTAAAGCTTGTAAGAATAAATATTTCCTGCTTTTTATTGGTAACTTTAGTAGAAAGACTTGAGTATATTTTTTGAATGAAAAATTTGAAGTGATTATTTTCCTATGAAATTTAGAGCACTTGTTGAAAAGGAAAGCGGATATACTTTAAGTGAAATCACATTAAAAGAACTTATAGGGATATTGTGACGATCATGGAATTCGTCGACCTTTGAATGTTCCATATTCTTCACAACAAAATGGAGTAGTTGAAAGAAAATAGAGAATTGTCCTCGACATGGCTTGTAATACAATGAAAACTAAAATAACTCCAAATAATTAAGCGTCAGGAGAAAAAAACATAAGGAAATTTCAGCAAACCATGCCTTAGGAGCCTATTAAAAACAAATCGTAAACTTGTAAGAAAGCGAGGCATGATATGGACAAGTAGAACTCACAAAGTCAAGATTGCTCCATGAAAACTCCTCTTATGAAGATTATTATATCTTCATTAAAGGGTATGTTCTTGACATCAAGTATACGAGAGGCGATTAAAATACCGCAAATAAAGGGGAAAAGAAGCAAAGAAGAGACAAATAGTTATGAACTTGAAAATGTAGCTAAAGTTTTTGCAAAAGTCAAGTCTAAGAATATTCCCTTTGAAGTTGTTGATGTAGAAATCTTCTTTGAATTTTGGTGGTAATAAATTAGCTTCCCATTTTGATACTAATGAGATTAACATTAATTGGAGGTTAGGCTAACACATCCTAATGCAATTAGCATGAAAAGAAGCAAGTTCTTCTTGTTTGGCGACAGCTGCTAAATTTCGGGAGCTTGAAGAAAATTTTAGAGTTTTTAGTTCATACGTAGGTGATAAGTGCGGCAAGAAGAAGTGGTGGGCCCGGAACAAGCATAATCTTTAAAGCTGAGGGTTTTGTCATGTTGGTTGAAAGACAAAGGGGTGGTGTCAAGAAAGGTGGGCTAAATGATATATGTTCACTAACAAAATATGAAGAATTCATATAAAAAAGAGTGAAGTAATCTATTAATAAGGTAATTAACAAATAAGAATGCATCTATATAAAATTTTAGGGGGACTTTAGCATGAAAAAAGAAAAAGAGCCACACATGTCTCAACAATATGTGATGTTTCCTTTAATTAGCTAATCCATTTAATGTAGGATTATGAAGACAAAATACTTGTTCCTAGCTCACAATGATGCATACCAGTAAATGATTTGTGAAAATTTGGAAATAAACTTGCTTCTTCAAATACATTGGAAAGGTTTGAGTTTTCAATCAAATATTTTCAACAAGTACTTAGAACTTGAAAACATGTATAAATATCACATTTATACTTAATATAATCATTTATATCAAGTCACTAGAACTTGGGTATATTTTTTTAAAGAAAAAATATGAGTATTTACTTTTAAGAAATTTAAATCATTTGTTGAAATGGAAAGTATCCATAATATAAAGGCAATGAGATCCTATAGAAAGGGTGAATTTACATTAAAAGAATTTAAGAAATATTGTGAAAAATCATGCAATTCATAATTCTTTCACGATTCCATATTCTCCACAACAAAATGTAGTGAAAAGAAAAATTAGAATTATTCTCAATATGCTCACTGTATGTTTAGTAAAAAGATGCTTAAAGAAATTTAGGTCGAAGTATTTTAGTGTGTGGCTTTATTTGTTAAATCAAATTCTCCTTGTCAAAGTATGGAATAAAATACCAAAAATGAGTTTGGAAAGAAAGAAGCCACGTATCTAATTTATGAGTATTTGAAACTCATGCTCATATGCTAAATCAATAACAATCAAATTTAGATGATAAGAAAGTGTTTTCATTGGTTATAACTCGAGCTGAATCTTCAGAAATTATCGATCAAATGATAGAAAGATCATCAATAGTAGAGGCATAAAATTTGTTAGAAATTGGACTCAAGAAAGCCACTATGATACTCATCCCTATATGAAAAGAGAACAAACAAGAGAAAATTTGTAAGAAATTGATACTCTACTTTCATCAGTCTTGGAGTTCCAAAAACATCATCCTTATTATTTCCAAGTGAAGGGACCGCGATGTTTCACTAGTCTACACCATATTCAGGGTAATAGAAGTTAAAATGATCTAACCTTCTCTTGTAATATTTGCAAATTGTCAACCAATACTTTTTGAAGGCGTAATTTAAGATAAAAGATTGAAAGTTGCTATGGATGAGGAAATAAAAGCAATAAGAAAGAATGCAAAAAGAAGCGACGATAAGAGAGTAAGATGAGGTGTATAAAAACGAAAAAGAATGATAAAGGAGAGTAAGGAGATACAAAGGAAATATTTGTTGTTACCTTGAATCCAACTAACCTGGGACATCGGTCTGATGTAAGAAAGCTTGCAAAAGAGAATAGGTGGCGATTGGGTTGGCGATCTCTCACAGATAATTAAGTCAGCCCAATACGGAGATGAAAAAGAAGAAAGTTCACATATTTGGAATTCATACCTTTCCTTATGGGGGATCTTCCTGATGTATAGAAAATGGTTGCCGAATCTCCCTCCTATCTCAGGAAGGAATCTTCTATTTAGGGAAAATATGTTTTCCTTATCGGAATTAGTTTTCCCTTATCGATGACGATTTTCCTCATCCGAAGATTATTCATACGAGTATGGGATTTAAAATACGAAATTTGAGGATAAATATCCTTCACATATTTCCTTCCTTTATCATTTATCAATACTTTGAACTTGCCATATATGGAAGGATGGCCTACTAGGGGACTTAAAATTATATACGAGTCGCTCTGAAGCTGGCCTTTGAGTAGACACCTTGAAACTCACATCTGGACACACCAGTTCTCTTGTCGTAGTACTCCCGGTTACAATATATGGTAGGTGGGCTTGGACCGCTCCGCGTGCGAGCCCGAGCCCAACGAAATGGCTCCTGAGCTTCGTGAGTGAGTGGGTATAAAGACCATGGTACACAAATTTGCTTTTCCCCCATTTGGAGACTTTATGCTTTTCAGTTGGGAAATAGCATGTTAAAATCTTAAGTGTGGAAGGATGAAAGGACTGGAAAATTTATGCGTACCTCGAATGCCTCTGAAAGTGAAATGTGTTGGGTCACAAGGCGTGTGGGTAGTGCACATCTCCTAATGTGTCTGTGGCACATGATGATCTAACGACACAATTAATGCATCTGTTGATATTTTACCCCTATATATATGGGTTAGGTTACTAATGCTACTTCTTTTATCATTTCACAAAGTCTTTCACTTGTTGCAATTTCTTTTATCACATTATACCAAGCCATTTTCATCATCGGGCCTCCTCGATGTCTTTCAACTTTTCGGTGAGTTTTTACAAACTTCGTTTGCATTGACTGCGGTGCGTCACCTTTCATTTGGCGGGGCTCTGGTGGCCAGCTATAAACTGTTTATGGGATTGAGTTTGGGGTCATCCCATTTAGGTTTTGATTATTCTTTGTGTTATCAAGCCTCCAGAGGGAGTTTTCTTTCATCTCTCGGGTTGATGCCTTCGCTCCTTTAAGGTTCTGGCTGATCCTTTATTTTCCTTTTTATTTATTTATTTTTGTTTGTCTATAGTATGGGCGAGGTGAGAAAGAGACTTCTACCAATCGAGACGACGTAGGAGGTTAGCCACAGAGAATCAGCTATGACGACACTTATTCTTTGCTTATGTACGTGGAGGTTGAGATTCTTGAGTACGGGTAGGCATTAGTTTGGGTTGCTAAGGCGGACCTCTTTTGCTGTCTCAATTGTAGGATGGAAGGATAATATCGTCACTTCACCCAGGGGCTTGGGTTTCTTCTTGAGGTCTTTGCTTTCCCATCTCGTCATTGATGAACCAGTTCCTACTCGGGCACCTCTTTTGCTCATACATCCGAACATCTTTTAGATTCTTATGGGTTGCAGTGTGCTGAACTCTCTCTAACAGTTGGATATCTCACTAGTAGAAATTTGCTTCATTTACACTTTGAAGCTTGGGATTAGAGTCCCTTTAACTATATGTTGGCCAAGTCCCTCACTTCTAATTTTGTAATCGGG
Organism: Tetrastigma voinierianum; assembly: GCA_016808115.1. NCBI lineage: Eukaryota > Viridiplantae > Streptophyta > Magnoliopsida > Vitales > Vitaceae > Tetrastigma > Tetrastigma voinierianum. The sequence goes on along the minus strand of JAEQBH010000030.1, from coordinate 18,676 downwards.
CTCTCGGACTCCATGAAGACTGAGGAAAAAGGGGTTGTCTTAGTGAAAGGGACATGGTATGGGGCGCCCAGGCTCTCTTGGGCTCCGTTCAACTCGCCAGGTCCTCAACATTCCTAGGTTTGTCTAAGCTTGATGAGGCTTGTTTTTTTTTTTTTTTTTTTTTGTGATCGCCCATATTATGATGGGACCCTTTTCTTCGGACTTTGTAGGTAAGTGCGGGCGAGCGGTATTCAATTTGGAGTGGAGAAGGCCCGGTCACGGGCGTATCAGACGGTGCGCAGATTATCATAGGCTAAAGCGCCCGATACGAGCTCCTCCTATCTGTGAAGAACTTGCGGGAGTTAGGTGCTAGCCCCTTTCATTACATTGTCCTCGTCATCCCTCGCTCACTGTCGGCGGAGATTATTAAAGGAGAGCACTTTGTACTTGCCAACTTTTTCAAGTCTATCTCGGGCAGCTCTTCGTAGCGAGTTATGTTCAATGGGGTTCTTGGAAGGAGCCTTGGTTAAATGCGATTAAGCTTGACGATTAATTTTGGTAGGCGAGATCCTGACTTGCCTGCAGGGCCGTGAAGAGAAGAAGAAGAAAAAGAAAGCGAAAATTAGGCGAGACCGTGGCTACTACGTGGGACTAGAGGGCTTTGTGGATTGGACGGAACCGACTGCTAGTGAGCTAAGCGAGAAGGGGAGGATGATATGTCCGACCTTACTTAGGTTCCATGAATGTGTAAAGCGTTTGCAACCTCTTAAGAGGCCCATACCAGCTCTACAAAAGTCTTGGGGTGACGCCACTAAGCAGTGCAGTGCGGAGGAGAACGAGAACAACGGTGTTATCCTTTGTGGATTCTTCGGAGCAGGCCTTGGATGCCACTATTGTGGCTTTGGAGGTGCCGCCTAGGAAATTTGAGTTTGGGATTCGGACGGGGGCCTCCAGATAATGTCAAGATATGGGGAGGCTCCATTAGAGATGTCGTTGAGCTATCGTTCTGGAGCTAGGCTTGCAAATGCAGGCCCCGTAGGATAAAGGGTCTTTGCGGGTTGGTGCTCGACTCACCAATCAATCGTCAGATGAAGTGGGGCGATATTTGGTCGAGTGCGCTTGTCTTGGAGTCACGATGCGCCCAGGTTGATCATTGATCATTGGAGCCCCCTTAAACCCAGCGGATACTTTATATCGGCTCACATGCATGACCTCTACCCCATCAACCATTGCATAAAAGTGGTGGAGCTTTGGAAAGGTACAAAGTCCTTCCCCGATTATTTGGACAAAAAGATCCTACCTACTTGTGGCGATATGAATGCCTGAAAAACCATGAATTCAACGAGACGGCGGAGCTAGTAGGTTTGGACTTTTTTTTTTTTTTAACTCGAATTCTTGTGCCATCATTTTGTTTTAATCCTCCTATTTTGAAAGTTGTCATTGCCATCCGAAATATAGCCCGCTAGCATAGGGAACTTTATCTCCGGATGGACGATGCCAGTAGTGCTCAATCCACCGTCTCCAAGCACAATTCCCTCGATGACACCCTTGGTAAAGCCAAATCTAAGTCTAGGTACTGGGAGCGGAAGGCTAAGGAGGGCATTGAAAAAGCCATGGGCACGGAGAATGAGAGGGATGAGGCTAAGGAGAAAGCTCAGATTGCTCGGTTAGGCTAGTCACGGAGTGGGTGGCCATGAGGCATGGGTAGAGAATGACCTGGCTAGGGTCGAGACTCTCTAGCCATTGCGGAGGAAGCCAAGAGTAAGGCCAAGGATGAGATCACCAGCCTGGAGGTTGAATGGACGTCCCTTCTGCTGGAGCTTGGGGCTGTAAAAGATGAAGTGTCCTCTCATTAGTCCCAAGCCGGTAAAGACAAAGAAGCTATGGAGGAGGGCTACTAAAAGGCCCTGGAGGTGATCTTCACCTACGACTACGGATGTTGTATGTTCAAACACAACATGCAGTGGAAATGCTGAGGCTCAAGAGTGGGTGCTTTGCTCGCATAATACTACTCGGATTCTGCTGAATATTGATACCCTAAATGGATTCAAGTAATATTATTGAGAATGGATGGAGTGAAGAGCGACGGATCGGAAGGGAGGAAGGCTGCAGCTCGATGGTTGAAATTGACCCTTATCATATAACCTTCAGACATTATAAGATTGGACACGAAGACAACATGTTTGTTATCTCTAATGGCTTTAACAAATATTTTTGACAGAGAATGGTTTCAGATGCTTTCTTCATCAAACGGATCTCTGTTTCTATTCTGGCTGTAAACCGATAGATTAGTCTTCATTCGAAGTGGAGAACGATCTTGGAAGGAGATCTTGAAACGTGACGAACATTAATGAAGCTGTGTTTGAAGACAGACTAGTATAGCGAACGATAAGTGATATCAGAAGCTGAACGACGTTTACCGAATCCGATGAACTGAAGACCTCTTTTGGTGAAGATGGGAAACCGGACATCTCGACACTTAAAGATAACGGATGAGATCAACAACGTGGTTGATAATGCCGAAATGAACAAACTTGACGAATCGATCGCGAAGTTCTTGGAACCGGACACACGAGTGATCTGAAGTGCGGAAAACGGATGCCTGAATCGGATAAAAATCGAGAAGAACGACATAATGGGATCTTGAGTCTTGGCCGAAATAAGTTTGGTGCCCGATTATGATGAAAGCGTTTGTCATTGACTGCAAATGACGAGTGCAGTGGATCTTTTGGAGAGAGTGTTGAGACAGCTACAGGCCACAATTGGGGTTTTGAAAGTACCCGATAGGCTTAGAGTCATTGATCTTTTGAATGTCGGGAGGAACTAGAGCCACATTTGGGCTTTTAGAGTGCCGTAGGCTTAGAGTCCTAAGTCACATTATTTTGAAAGTGCTAGCCGGCTTAGAGCCACATTGATCGGAGTGAATTTTGCATGCATTTTAGTAAAATTTCTATGTGTTTATAGCTCATTTATGAAAGTTCACATTCATATTCACTAATATTGTGCTAATCCCCCATACTATAATGTTTTATAGGACATGACGATATTGGAACAAAAAGGAAGCTAAATAATAGAAGAAAAGAACCAAAGAGAAGTGTAGTAGAGCCTCGGGTACGTAGCTGCGAAGCACTCCACGCTTTGGCATAGCGCTTCGCAACAGCATGGAGGCCTGCGGCTGCGGCGAACCCGGTGATTATAGTATCCTCGAGTGCGCCGCCGGCGTGTGGCGTCTCCTTTTCATACGAGGAGCGTTAAAACTCTCAAATTACGGAGCCCGATGTTGGACGCATCCCAGGTATAAAAATGAAAGCGATTTTGAGCGGGGATTCGGAGCGATTGAAACGAGGACATACGGATAGAGAGATTAGGCGGAGGCAGTTCAAGATATTGCGAAGATGACCTAGCCACGTATTTCTTTTTCCTAATTCGTTTAATGCGAGAAAATCTTTCGATCACGTAATGAAAATCACTATGAACTAACTTTTCTCTAGGGTTTTGTCAACCTAGCGCACCATTATGGTTATTACATTAATTGTGTTTGTTTAATATTGGTATGAATTTGTATGGTTGCTTTACTCTGAATTTAATCATGATATTTGTGATTATGGCGTGTTAATCTTAGGATACGATGTCGAGGGAAGATGACTCAGAGACATGGGTAAAAGCCTGACAACTTGGTCGATCGAGAATAGAGATATCCATCATCTTTCCAGTTAATAGCGGGGTTTGCACATTTATGCATCACCAGTCGAGGGTCGAAGCGGAGATGCAATACCTTCTAAGCGAGATAGCGACTATATCTCGAGAGAAAATATCTTGTAGGCATGATCAACCTCTTTAACATAAATCATATGAAATATTAAATAGTATGTTATCTAGGTTAAAATCCATCAATTGGTAGCGAGCGAGATTCTAGTTTTCTCATCATTACATTAAATCAAAATTTTAATAGTAGGCTTCCCTTCGCGATTAATTTAGTCATAATTCAACATAAAATTTGGATCCAAATATTTTCCTGAGTCACTAGGCGTGTGACATGCTTCTCTTCATGGGGCGACCTTGACTAGCCACTACACTCGTGAACTCGGCGCGTATACTTGCGCTGGTCTGCTGATTTTACGACTTTTAAACACTCACTTTCAACTGGTAAGTTTTAGGCGCCTTTCTTTGGGGAGTAGTTTAGTGATATTGACTATGATGCCATAGATTGTACTTTGGATCAATTTTGTTTTATTTAGTTCTTTTTACTTATTAATCATTTTTATTATTCTTTGTTTAGTTATTTTGCCTTATTTAATTTGTGTTGGGACTTGGTCTCAACTTCCTTACTTGGATTCGGGAAAACAATTAGTGTGCGTGCAAAGACAAGATCATCGAGAATTACTTCCATTCGATCCTAAACTAGAACGAACATTACATCGATTATGCAGAGAAGCACATGCAAACCAATCTAAAATCATGCAGAATCAAGAGGATGAAGGACAGTTTCAAGAAAGGAATGAACCACAGGTGGATCAGAATGGACAAAATCATAAAGATCAGGCCACAAGATCATTTGTACAGCCTGATAATCCTCATATGCTACTTGAGGAGTTCGCCTTACCACCTATAGTAGTTCGATCCATTTATCGACGTCGCCCATTCAAGCGAACAAGTTTGAGCTAAAAGGAGTAACTCTTGCAAAAATGCTCGTAATATCTGATTTCATGGGTTTACTTTAGTGAGGTCGAATACATCGGCGGTACTTTATTGAGTTTGTGACCTGATCAAGTATAATGGAGTAACAAAGGGAATTTCTCGGATTGCATCCTTCCCCATTGTCATGAGTGATCGAGGCTAAGCATTGGTTGACTGTGACCATACGGGTTCCATTACCTCATGGAATGACTTAGTCGCGGAGATTTTGACCAAATTTAGAGTCTTAAAATCGAGCTATACATCATAGATCACATGGCCGCACTATAGACTTCTTAGGGAAGATTGTGAGCACTAAAAGGGGTTGACCTACTTGTCATGGGGACTAACCAGTTGATTCTTGAAAGTTGAACAACCTAGGTAGTCCCTAGATCTTTTGAACTGGTTCATGTTGACCCCTTCTTACTGGTATCATGTGTACTAGACTCATATCGTCAGTGTTAGTTATGCTTTATTCTTGCATGCCTTGGATAGATTCTGTTCTTGCTCGGGGACAAGCAAGAAGCTAAGTTTAAGTGTTAGTCGAGTGAATTATGCATGTATTTCGATAAAATTTATGTGTTTTAAAGCTCGATTGCATGATTCACATTCATATTCACTAATATTGCGCTAATCCCCCATCTTATAATGTTTTAGGACATGTCGATGTTGGAATAAAAAGGAAGCTAAATAATAGAGAAGAAAGAACCAAAAGCGAGATAAAGCAACAAAAGAAGTGCGACGGTGGAGCTTTGCTTTGGGTACATAAACGTAATTCTTATTGCGATTGTGGGAACTTCTGGCTGCGTGAACTGAATGAGGCGGTTGAGAGAGGAGGCCTCGGGTGCGCCGCGACACAGCCCTCTTTCCTTTGCGGCGTGCGGGTCTCACTTTCAAAGCAGGGCACTAAAAGTTCTATTTTTTTGCCATTGATGGGCTTGGATCAGGGTATAAGAGGAAACAATTTCGGGAAAGAGGTCGAGGCGAGACGGAGACAAGGAGACGGATAGAGATTGGCATAGACGGATTCCGAGAGATCGCGAAAATGGATTTTTATGTATTTCTTTTCCCGATTCGTTTGATGTTGAAAATCTTTCAGTCTGTAATGAAAATCACTATGAACTAACTTCTTTCTCTCCAGGGTTTTGTCAACCCTAACCGCACCATTATGGATTGATACTTTAATTGTGGTTTATTTAATATCGATATGAATTTCTATGGTTGCTTTACTCCACGAGATTTAATCCGCAGGTTATCATTTGTGATTGTGTAGTAAAAATTCAGAATTAATATCGAAAGAAGATGACTTGTAGGGACATAGGTAAAGTAACACTTGGTCAATCGGGAATAGAGATATCCACGCATTCCAAGTGCCTTAGGGTTTACATTCTCGAGATCTGAGTCAAGGGTGAGCGGATATATGATACGGCTAGCCCGAGGGTAAGGCTATATGTAAGAGAGAATAGTTTGTAGGCACGATCAACCCGCTAACATAAATCATATGTAATATTAAATAAATGTGCTATCTAGGTTAAAATCCATCAGGTGTGGTAGGCGAAGGCAAAACCCTAGTTGTCTCATCATTAACTTAATTCAAAATTTTAATATTAGGCTTTCCTTAAATCAGTTAATTTAGTTATAATACGCTATAAAGTACGGATCGAATATTGTCTAGGTCAGCTAAACTAGTACTTTCGTACGCTTCTCTTTGTGGGAGCGACACTTGACTAGCCAACACACTAAATGAAACTCGGCATTATACTTGCGCGCAAAAAGTCACACTTTGCAATTTTACACATAAGCTGGCTAGTCACAAGGCTTCCTGAAAAGTGTTGTGCAACAAAATAGAGTCCAAATAAGCAATAAAGGAACATGACTGAGAAGACAATTGGTTATAGGTGCAAAATGAGGAAATTGGGTAAACACACTGATGTCTACCATTACAAAGAGCAATAGGGAGATCATCATCAAGAACTGGATCTGATGATGAAGAAGTTGGTGGAGGACCAGAGACTGGTGGGTTCTAGTGTCGAGTGTATACCTTAGTGATAGGAGGCTTTCCTGGAGCAAGAATAGGAGGGGCCACGGGGGAGGCAATAGTATACACTAGCAGGTCGTCTGCCTCTCTTTGACTAGTGTGGATCGGGGGTGAAGAGAAAGGGACATTATAAAAAAACTTGATATTCGTAGAAACCCGAGTACCTCTGAAGACTTGGGCGATAACAAGTGCCCCTTTTGAACTGCAGAAATAACGAAAGATACACTTTAAGATTTATAGTCAAGTTTAGATACCTGAGGGCGAACATCTCAAACAAAACAAGTACATCCAAATATTCGAGGCTCATTAGGGAATAGAGGTTTATTGGGGAAAAGGATGTGATACGAAGTGTCCCGATTAAGCAGGGGCGATGAAGGCATCCGGGTTAATCCAATCGAAATTTGTGGAAGCTTGACGCTCCATTGAAATTCTTGGGCACATGCATTTAAAATAATGGAGGCTCACGGTAGTTTCAGGAGGTATCCTATTCTTCCTCTCGACAACTCCATTACGTACGGGAGTGTCAACAAGAAGTCTAATGAAGGATTCCTTTTGAAGCATGAAGAGTTGAAATTGTTCTAAAACATATTATTTTGCATTATCATATCAGTTTGAACATAAACATGGAATTAGTGTGTCTTTAGCCTGAAAGGCACGAAAATGAGAAAACAACTAGAGTAGTTTTCATTAAACAACCAGTGGTTTATGAATAATCATCAACAGGGAATGAGAAATGTCAGCTTGGAGTGGGAACCATGACTGAGCACAGAGACCCACATTTGAATGGACTAACTCAAGGAGAGCTAGCTTTTATTGACTCTAGGACTATAACTAAGGTGATAATGTTTTGAAAATTGACAAAGTCACGATCAGGATGGCGGACTCGAGCGAGGACATAATTTCTTTAATAATGGAAGTGAAAGATGACCCAGCCGTGATGTGTCTCGAATGGTGTAGTGACTCCGAGAGACAATGATATGTCTTGGGATTGTAGGATCAAGGATGTAAACCCCTAGACTTACTACCTCTACCAATAATGCAGCCGTCACTTAAGATTACGAAAGAGAGATAAAAATAAAAAGAATGAGATAGAACACTTAAGTGCTTGAGGTTAACTTTGCTAACAAATCAAATTAAAAGAGAAATTTGGTAAGCTTCGAGGCGATGTGAAAGAATAGATGGAATGGGCATAATTGTGCTTGACGAGAACACATGAATGTGATCCATCACATCGAGTAACGATTGGAAGGTGAAGGTTGTGACTAAAAGGTAAGAAAAGACTAGGGGTGCCTATCATGTGATTTGTGGATCTAGAGTTAATGACCCGTTCGGAGAAGATGAAAAGATATAAGGCATTTATTCGGGTTACCCGACTCAGCGATAAGCGGTAATGGACTAGATGGAGATCTCGATGAGTCTAATCCTGATTGGAACTGGGTAATTCAGGTTGAGAATTGAGCTGGTGATTGGATGCCTTAGTATTAGAAGCTATATGCAGCATCTTGAAATTTTTATTCCGATTTTGTCGTTTCTTAAAATCTTGTATCACATGCTCATGCTTATGTAATAATAACAAACAACACCTCAGGGAACGAAGCCTACAGTGTTATTGTTTCTATTTTTGTTGCCTCTCGACTCAATAGTCGGAGTCAATGAAACCTTTGCTCGTCCTAGGTAGATCTGAGGGTAGGTGAAGAGATGGAAGAGGATGATACCTTAGTGCGAAGAATCCTGCTAAAGGTCTCCTGGAGATTTGATATCTCAGGACTATGAACAGGAATCCCAGGCATGGATTTGAATCATACTCGAAGGAAGGCGTAGAAATTCCATAGCGCCATCTGTTCTGGAGTTGACTTTGCTAAGGCATATGGACTAAAGGGCATAAGCATATTAAGTTCTTCATGTATCCTTTTATAGGCCATAAAGTTATGTAGTACCGGATCCACAAAGCACTAGCCCATCGGATCTAGGAACGAACAAAGGAAACCAAGTCTACAGGAGGTCACATCAGCAGCGAACGACCACTGGTAGGAGGGCGCCCGGGTCAAAAGCGGTACCCCACGAGAGAGCCCCTGAATCACGGCATGTGGAAGCCTTTCAGCTACAGCGTAACATGAGCTTCACATGCTTGAAACCGGCCAGTGGTTTGCGGCTTGGCTCATTAAATTTCTTGGCGAGCCCTCTATGCCAGGCGGTGAGACTCCCCATGCTCCCTCTGGGTGCGTGTTTGAAAGTCACCCCCTCAGAAGCTGACCTTAGATTTCAAAAAAATCCCCAAAAAATTCTACAAAAATTCTCGAGCTTCAGCCTACGCTCGATACCTTGTAGAAACAACGAGAAGTTGAAGGGAAATAATTCCTTATGTTTTCATTGGAATTAACATGTGTATATATAAAGGAGGGATAGTCTATGTTCCTAATCAAGATTCTGATGCTACATGTTAGGATTCATAACTAGTTACAACTCTATATGTTAAGTTTCCTAACAGTATCAATAAACCCCATTTTCTATATTCCCTTATAGAGCAAACATGGTGGTATATTAGCTTGGGATTGGAGGTAATTATTATCTCAACTTGCTGGAATCTCTCTCTCTCTCTCTCTCTCTCTACTACTGCTCTACTCTCTCTCTCTCTCTCTCTCTCTCTCTCTCTCTCTTTCTCTATATATATATATATATATATATATATATATATATATATATATATATTACTTAATTATGTGCTCTTAGATTCACTTAGTATTATAAATATATGTATAAATTATAAATTTATAATAAATATAATTTATTATATGAGCAGTTTTTTATAATAAATATAATTTATTATATGAGCGGTTTTATAATAAATATAATTTATTATATGAGCAGAGTTATTTATAATAAATATAATTTATTATGAGCGATTTATTCCTTATGATGTAATGGGTTTTAAGGTTTTATAACGAGTTTTTTAAATACATTTTTGAAATCAGACGAGAGAAAAAGAAAGAGGAATTTTTACATTAACGGTTTCTCTAAGTGTTAAGATTCGAGTTCTCACGTCTGATTCAAGTTGTGCCCACACACATCCATTACCACCCACGAGGATAGATACGGAAGATCGGACGGTGCAGTGCTGATCATGATTGGGCCGATTAATAGATGTTGGTTTAACGTCTTCATTAACATGATCAATGGTGTAGATTCTTTGGTTGGTGGCTGATCCTAAATCTAGTTGACGGATCTGCTGTCTACATAGGTAATTTTATTTAATATTGAATTTTAGATACGGTTATGTTTAATCATATTGCTAGATCCATGCTTCCTATTTGTGTGTTTTCATTCCAATATATATATATATATATATATATATATATATATATATATATATATATATATATATATATGTAGAAATCCATTTATGTAAACCAATTGAAGCCTTAAACATTTTATTTAACTGAATCATACGAAATGTTGAAATGTTTTTCCATTGAATAACGGTAAAGATTTAAATTATCTTTTAGGAGTCAATCATGTTGGTTTTCTTTTCTTTCCTTTTTTCTTTTAAGTAAATCTTCATGCTTTTAATTCCTTTAGCACTAACGAAAATAATGAATGCAATTATCACTGAGTGCTGCATCGGCAATAGATCTTAACAATTTGTTTACGAAGTCCCACCTGAGACCGCAGAGCCCGAGAGATAGAAAATTTCATAAGAAAATTTGTCACGATTACATGGAAGACTTACAAATGCACGATGACTCATGGTATCACACGACACACTAACTTCGTATATGATATTTGCTTGAAGAATTTCAGCATATGGGAATTGATATATGAGCAACATTTTTGCATAGGTATGGCGATTGGGGAATATGCTTCACATATGCTACATGGTTTGAGAGGAAAAACTGCAATTTCTTTACGGCGGCGTACCATAAGCGTCTCGGTGCTTGGCTTGTGGTTTTTACTCAAATTCTACGGCTGAATGATGTGGTGGTTGGGGAGAAAACTATCTTTCATGCAAAGGCGAGGTAAATTTTGATATGACATCCTTGAAAAATCGGTTTATGTCATGTTGCTGCATTTTCAAACTATATGCCTTGGGGAGAAATTAGCGTTCGATTCGAACTAGGGCTAGGTTTAAGGGGAGAATTTGAGGGGGTGAAAGCTTAGGGTTTGGGATCAAATTGCATGGTATCCCGGGGGGCCTCCGGTAGGGATAAGGGTAATTTTGCGTCAAAACAATTTTGAAGCTGTCGTCGCATGCAAAGCGCCCACATCAGCTAAAAACACATGTGGGGAGTACCACATCGGTAATGCTAACACCACGTTTGCCTATTTATTAGTTTCTTTAATGGTAAAGTTATAAGTATATCACGGCAAAAACATTAGGGGCATGGTTGTGCCCAAAAAAAGTTTAGGGACCAAATTTGACATACGGCCAAACATCAATGGCATTTTTGAATCTTATCCCCATTTTCAAACTATAATTTTCCATGAGACATGAAATTCAATTAGCAATATGATGTTTAAATTTCTCGCCATGCCTGAACAAAATTTTCTTGCATTTTCTTTAATAGATAAATTACGTGATGTTAGTGATTGAAGACTTAAATGATATATGGAGAAAGTTATCTTTATGTAATCTCAAGAAGAAATGTAAAATTAATTTGTGTAGTTGAGAAATTTACACCTCTTGATGAAACCAGGTCAAAATTTAGGTACAAGCTGCAGTCTAATGGGAACTAATTCATTACGAATGGAGGTGAGTTTATAATCGATATCTAATGACTCATTTTACAGTTACTCTATATTGCATGAGTTCTTATTGATTAAAAGTATTGAAGAAAAAAATTGATGAAGAAAATAATTTTTTTACATTTGATTTGTCTAATGAAAATTCTCAAAAACGAATATAATAAATTACTATAGACTTACTTGTTTAAATTATTTAATCTATATTGATGAGTTAACATAAAATAATGGGTTTAAAGTAATATATAAACATAATATGTTGGTTAACTCTAATTTTATTTTCTTTCCTTAACCTCACTATTTTCTTTCCTTTGCATTTTCCCTCATATTTTACGAAAAACCAAACCTTCAAGTATACAAAATAAATTTCCTTCAAATTTCTCTTTTGAAACTTAATGAGGGGAAAGAGAGCAGCCTATTTGCAAATAATTGATTATGTAGGAAGATGGAATTTTCTCAGGTGCTTTATTATTTCGTTTGATTTGATGATACACTTTAATACATTTGGACATGAATTAATCATATCTTAATACAACCATTTTAAGCTATATTTACAATATAGAGATTTTCTATGAATAAACAAATATTATATGGAGAGCTTTAAATGATTCTTGTGGAGTTTTCACAGTGGAGACCATCGACTACTCATTATCCGCGGGAAGTGCTTTGGAGCTTCCTAGAGGACTTTAAATGATGGTATCAAACTATAGGAATGTTTATCACTTTGTGGGCTCTTAGAATACATGACGGGTTCAGTGTCCAAGTTTGCAGATTAGCATACGCCACGACCAGTGTGCGGTTCTGCCCCTTTTGCTACTTTGTGTCCTTAATTTCTTTATCTCTTTTATCTACCCATTATTGATAACATGCTCATGGATGCATGGATAATGTTGAATATATTATTTGAATAATATGATTTCTTGTGAAGTTTGATGATTTTTTTGGAAAGTTTTTAAAAACATGGTTCTTTCCATATTCTTCAGCTGATTCTTTTTATTTCTTTCCTTTCTTAGTTTGATTGTAAAAATGATTGAAGGATATGAAAATCTCCATATAAATTTGGTGTATATCTAAGAAAAATCATATCAAGCCAAAAAATAATATTACGGTTCGCCCGATTTGAGCATGGTATCAAAGTCATCTCAAAACTCTTTTTAGCCTGATCCATCGAAGGTGAAAAGCGTTTGTGTCTCACTACCAAAGTTCCTAACTTTCAACCCATCAAGCGGTTTGTTCGACTATTCAGGATTCTAGAAAATCTATTTTTTCACGATATATATTCCATCGACCAGCACTTTGTAAAAGCACCATTCCATGTTGAAAATCCATTAGATTAAACATGAAATAACAACTAAATCCGAATCGAGTTCTCGTAGGTTTGGAGTCACCATCGAATGCTAATGGGTCTAAATCTCATTTTGGAAAGGATAGTGTGTCGATGAATCTAAATTGTTTTGTTCCTCTGCTTTCTATATTACGTGACTTTATTAATCTATTGTCTGTTGGTGAGATTCACAAAAAAAATTAAATCTCATCAACAGGCGTACGTTGGTGTGTGTATTGTTTTGAGTCTTTCATTCGAGAAGATGATTAGGAGGTCATGAAGTTGGAAGAGTTTATGTGTTGACACAATCATCGAGGTTCATCAACCTATGCTCTTTCTGGATTCACATCGTCGAGCTTCAGTGCCTTATCACCTTAGTCATGCTCTATTCTTTGTTTTGACATCTTGGTCTTCCATTATTCCTCTTCTCCTTTAGAGTGATCCATGTGTTTGAAAGTATCATCAGAATCTTCTTTAGCTCGGATCGATAATGTTAGCAATCTTTTCCACGGTTGATATAGTTTTGGGGTCTTATCTGGTTCTAGTATTTTGAGATTCCAATATTTATCACTTTGTTGATGACCACTTTCATATGACTTGATTATATTGAAGAGATCTAAATTTCCATATGTACTAAAAGCTTGATCGGGAAATAAAAATACATTTGTTTTCTATTCAAGTGTTTTAGTTTGATAATGGTCTTGATTATTGTTCATCTATTGTTAATAGGTTTTGTGTCTCCTATGGTATAATTAATCAAAGATCCTGTGTTGTACATCCACCAAAATACAGGGTTAGTTGAGAGAGAAAAAACATGCATGATTGATGTTGCTTATTTACTGTATATTCATAAGAAAAATTCATGCTGTTTCGGTGAAGCTATTTTAAGTGCATGTTATCTTATTAATCGTCTCCCTTTATTAGTCTTTAAATTTAAAACTCCTTATTCTTCCTTTTATCTAAATAGAGAGTTATTCTTAGTGATTCCTTAGGTTCTTGGATGAGTGTGTTTTGTTCATGTGCACCACCTTGGAAATAAATTGTCTCCACGGGTTTTGAAATTTGTTTTTGTTGGGTATTCGGGGACTCATAAAGTTTATAAATGTTTTTCGTACCTTTGCCTGAAATTTGCTGCGAGTCAGCGTGTAACATTCTTACTCTACAGCACTATTTCTTACCTCATAACACCTCTCACAGTGGTATTCTCGAAGCTCATATACTATACCATTGTTGTCTCCCGTTGAATCATCTTCTCCCACCTCCTGTGATGACATTGTTTACAGGTGTGGATACAAATCTTGGCAGGTTGACAGGATACCCTTCAGGGTTCCCAGATGTCGCTAATGAAGTTCATTAGCATACAATCCTGAGGTTTGTACAAAGGGACCCACCTAAGCAGTAACACGTGCGATCTTCACTGTCTGCCATTTATATATAAAGTCACAAGCGGCAAATCCACAAACGACCTGTCATGGTGTAGGTCATAACCATAACTCACATAATAAGGACTCATAAAGAGTCTGATACGAATATCGAGCATTCTAAGAGTATTTGCGAATTTAGAGTTACAAGTGAAAATAAATAGATTACATGAAAACAAAAATGGAGATGGGTGGAATGTCGTCTTGTTTGTCGCGGGAAGAGCGGTGTTGAATGCGGCGCGAGGTGAGCCTGTGAAGCGGACCGAGAGCAATTTAAAACAATAAGCGTGAAATAAATCTCGTGGTGATATAATTTATAAGAGAAAATAATGTTTTATTTTTTAAACATTTGATCTCCTCGAACCTCACGTCCCACTCCTTTGTAAGGTTCCCCTTTATGACATTTCCCATAAAGCCAAACTTTACCAAAAAATCGACAATATGAAAGTCATGATAAATAATTAACAAGATTCTTATCTTTGAACCTTATAACTGAATTATTCATCCACATAAAAATTTGATGCATAAAACATATAACATCATGTCGTAAAACGATTAATCATGGAAAATCCTGATAATCATACTATTCAAATGATTTGTACCTTACTTCCGGCAAACGATATGCGGAGTGTATAAATCGACTGTAATACCATTACACCCGACGATGTACCATACCACATACACCAACGATGTACCATACCATATGCATAACGATTAATGCCATACCACATATACCAACGATGTACCACACCATATACTAACGTGTACCATCTGCATGTACCCACGTCCCAAACCTTGGGCTACAATCCACCTCGATAACGACATCCGGGAATATTGTGATAAACTAATGATGATGTGGTGTTGGCAGGCCTCACGACAGTGGCTGGCTTCGAAATACAGCGAGTCGGGTAAACCCGACCTCCGCGGTCGTGGAATTAATATATGACGTTGGATAAACCCGACCTCGTGACAGTAGCAAACTCATATACAGCGAGTCGGGTAAGCGAACCTCACGGCCAGATGGAAATAACATATAACAGTTGGATGTAACCAACCTCACGACACCATGGCAAAACCTAGAATGCAAACCGTCGGGTAAGCGGAGCCTCACGGTAGTGGAAGTAATATATAGTTGGATGTAACCAACCTCCGCGACCTGATAGCAATCTGGTATACTAAGCGGAGTCGGGTAAACGAACCTCATGTGCCGATGGAAATAATATTAACTTCTTAGATTTGGATGTAACCAACCTCACGACAATGTGGCAATCGCAGTGAACTATAATATAAATACTGAACCCAATCTCCGGTACAATATGGTACATCACCTTATAACTTCCAACACAATGTCCTCACTCACGTGTACTTTTTCCAACGTCACCGTATCTTAAGTTAAGAATTTATGAATTTACTTTCCTGACTTCGATCAACTACATTGAAGATCTTTAGTTCATCAATTCAAAGTAAATTTGAGAAATACCTGACCATTCATAACCAATTTTTAAGCATATATTTAAAATCGTTTATCAACACCATTTTTCAAGGAAGTTTAAACCTATCCCTGTCTGCGAAAATATCTCCATCTGCAGACTCATCCACGAATTGATGGCTCCGTAGTTCAAAATATTGACAAAATTCTACATGAAATGATAACTTGTTTTATACTGAGACCGATAATCACATTTGTATGCAATAACCATTTGATCAAAGAATATATATGTAAAATATTTAATCCTGATAGATATATCAACATAATACCCCAATCATTTAAAAACATATAAAAAACCACTCCTTGGTATAGGCGCTCGGTCTACCAACCAGGATCGTCTCCGGCACGTGTGATTACACCGTAATATAGATAAAAACACCATACTGACTCTAATAAGCCAGACCAACAACATTAGGATGCCGAAACTTAGGATGTACATTGAACTATGAAACCATCAAGGATCACAGACTCAAACGGGTCGATTACACGGTGTGCCCTATAGGCGGTACGAAATTGAAACGCTGCGGGAGCTGTTTACCGATTGAGCCAGTCGATAATTCTAAAACATCCATTTATAATCGACTTCAATTTTGAAACTTGACCAATTGGTACTCTATTTAGTCGAACTTCTACGGTAGTACGAAACAACCCTAAAAATGGAAAACTAACTAGCGACGTCGAAATTTACCAAACCACATATCAATGGAAAGCCGAGACCGGGAACCATGATCTAGATTACCTTGGTCAACGATCATTGTGGTGGCGAGGAAAACTCGATCAGCGAGTCGGCGAACTGTTTTGTAGTAATAACGAGCGGTGAGAATGCGGAATGAAAATGATTCGGTCGAAAATGGTGGAAAAGGAGGTATGGGTTGGCGAGCTTGACTGAAATACTTGAAAAATCACGAAAGTCGTTGACCTGATGGCTGCATGCGCCGTAAACCCGATCGACTATCGTGGCTTCGTATGAAAATTCCAGGTGTGATCGTCCAGAGGTGGCGCACCTCCTAGGCCGGCGCATGTGCACGGTGGATGGCCGGAGTTGCCTCCTTTGGTCCTCTTCTTCTCGGCTCGCAAATGGTCAAAACGGCCTACGGGGTGTTCACGGTTTGGAGAGTTCTTCCTAGGGTTTTGGAGCTCAAGATGAGTGTTTGGAAATTGGGGTTTCACTTTGGCACGCAAAGCGTAATATATAGAACCGGATGCTTTGGAGTAAAGCAACGAAGACGACAGATATTGCTATATGACTTTAGACTTGGGTTATAACTTTTTATCAGTAAGTCGGTTGGCGATTAAACGACACACCCCACCCGGCTTCCGGTGGCGCGTCAAACCACTCTGAAATCCCAGTAGTTACCTCTAACGACTAAACTCACAATGAAACTGGCCGGTATTGCTTGCTAAAACCTCTATAAAAATTTTCTTTTCTAAATTGGATTTATAAATTTCAGCGTGACACCTGCTGTGCATATAGTTATGTCCCCAAATCTGTATACATCGATTTTTATATAAAATATGGCAATAGCACTATATTACATTCTCACAAAGCGCTCTATATGCATTACATATGTTGTTATATATTCAAGTATTTTCTTATGTCTTCTTACTATGCTCCTTACTTGTACAATCGGGACAAACCACATTATGCTCAATCACGCGTATACGTACACGGAAAATAGTTTTAAAGTAAATAATGAGTACTTGGTACGGTGAGTGTATACTTTATAAGCGTTTTGCTTTTAGGAAAACATCAAAATGTAAAACTCTCTTTTCTGATTATTTTCTGACTTTTCTTTACTTTCAAGTTTCGCTTTTCTTTGTTGCTTCTTTTGCCTTTTTAAAAGTTCTACTTTTTCTTTACTTTTGCTTTGCTTTTCTTTAAAACATAAAAACTCTTATTGTTTGCTTGCTTAGAAGTTTATAAAACTTCTCAATTTCTTTGCTTGCTTTCTTTATCTTGTTTGGGTTTCTTAAAACCTTTGCAGATTTTTCTTTAAAGTTTCTGAAAACTTTTCATAAGCACGAGCACAGGCAACATTCTTTTGTGAAAATAAAGCGGAGCTTTGGGCTCAGCGGATTTCTTTTAAAACTCAGGAAGCCTAGGCGACGGGGCAATGGTTGATTTACTGGCGCCTATTATCAACATAAAGCATCAATGTGTTTAATTTATTTTTAACTTCTTGTCTGCAGTGAGCAACTGGGCTTTGGGCGACCGTCTTGGGTGGGACTGGGTCCGCATCACCCACAGGTAGTATGGTGGAGATTGACCTGGGTGCCACATCACCGCAAAATTTGTGTTGAAACTCGCAACCTGCTATACTCTTTGCTCGTGCCACGGTCTCCTTTAAATGCATGATCTTGTGTCTACGTTTGCAGGCCGAAGACCAAAGCTAAAATATGTGAGATCCTAACACCACGTGCACGTGCGGAATACCTCGGCCGGTTTCTTGCTTAGAACTAGGGAAGGCTATTTTCCACGAGCATTCTTTGCTTGCTTGCTTTCTTGCCCCACTCTTTGAAAAATGGTTTTACAATTTAAAACCATTTGCCTTGAAAAATGGTTTAATTATTCAAAACCATTTGCCTACTTTTCAAAAATGGTTTAACTCAAAACCATTTGCTTGCTTTCTAATTCATTGCTTGCTTCTTGAAAATGGTTTGCAATCAAAACCATGAAATACCAGTGTAAACAGTTTGTAATAATAATAATAATAATACACTAGTATTTGGAAAATGAGTTTAGAACACTCACCTCTTTGCTTGCTAAACTTGAGCACAGTTCTACAACTTTCCCGCCTTTGCTTTTAGCCTACACACTCGATGTATTAGATCACACACGTCAGCACAACCAAGCAATTTGCACACTTGGTGCTACAATTAAAATTTTCAGAAAATATGTGGGCCTCAATTTAAGATTCGACGTATCATTTAAGTCTAGGCCCAAGGGACTTTCCATGATCTAAAAACACCCGAAAACATTTCTGAAAATTATGTCCGGACTATCTGAATAAAAT